>JBBPBX010012936.1:23378-53235 GCA_038048925.1 Garcialebias charrua
CTCCGCCTTCTGTTCTCTGATTGGTCCAGTCAAAAATCTACCGGAGAAATCCTTGTCTATGGGAGAAGTCCCAGACCCTAGTACAAAGCGAAGTGAAGGACAAGGGTCGGTTTTAACCAGGCTAGGAGCAGATATAAGATTTTTTTCTTCATCTGCTGCCTTTCATTGTATATATACTATGTTTTGTAGTTAAAGATATGTTTATGTTATTTGTTATGTTGTGTATTTTAATTTTGTTATGAAATGAATAAAGACTTGTAAAAAAGAGATCCTTCCTACAGCATCTATAACAACTCTTGAATGAAACCAGGATGATGAGAGACAACAAAACTTTACAGTATTTCCCTTTGGGATTAATAAAATATCTTTGAATTGAATAAATCTATCTTTTATTCATTATATCTCCCTATTATTTCAATTCTTATATCATTTATTTTTACCATTCATACTTTTTGTGCATTCACAGTATCTTTCACTGACATTTGATTTCATCAATCAATCAATCTATGTACTTTATTGACCCCAAAGGGAAATTTCATAATTGATAGCTTTATCACCTGACTGTAATGATAATGACCAGTGGCAGGGGCGCCGTATGGGGGGTAAAAGTTGGTACGATTCCAGGGGCCCTTGAGAAACAGGGGCCCAAGATTGGCCTTTTTTATTTTTATTTTTTTCATGGTGTGGTGGTGGGCCCCTGATAATAATACATTAATGGTAGTAGCTTTGTTTTAACTTGTTTTAAAGACCGTGTAAAGTGAATTTCAATATTTTCTTAAATAAACATTATAAATGTGATAATTGTAATCTTGTAAATGAGTAAAAAGTCTCAAAATTGTAGCTCAATTAATTTTGGAGTTATAGAGCAAACTGTGTATAAACATATTTCTATTTCAGGATTTTTTAGGCGTGTTTTAAACGTGACCGCGTTTCGTCACGCGGTCCTCATTAGTATAGCCCCACCCCCTGCTGCTCCAGTCATATAAATTGTTCTTCGCATGGGTGGAGCCGTTCACTCGCGAATCGCAGATAGCATCAGATAGCAATAGCATAGATATTTTGTTCATTGTTAGCTAGCTAATCAATTATGCCTCGTTCCTGCATCTTCCCTGGATGTTTTAATGGTCAGGGCACCTGCTACTGACCGTCTCCCTCCTCAGCCTCCGGACACCGCCGCCGCCTTTCCTGTTTCTTTTCTTTCTTTTTTTTATTGCTAAGCCTGTGCCCTACAAGTTCACAAGCTCCTTTTTTGCTAAGAAAATGCGACAGGTCCATTGCATACTTAGTTATCAACGTGATTACTCTTTATTTTAATCACCAACACAGCCCCCGCATGCGATGTGTCGGGTCGGACCGGGTGCAGCCGCGCGAGTCCGCTCATCTTCTAAACACAGAACAGCGGAGTTATGAATTATAGTTGTGTCCTCAACTTTTAAAATAAAACCAGAGTTGTTTGTGCACTAAAAACAGCGTAACTCTTGGAAAAAGGAGCAAACAGAGCAGGTTTACTGATGAACCTGTCTTCCTCCTCCACACACAGTTCAGCTCTGAGCGAGAGGGTCCTCCTACTTGCTCTGAGCTGCAGAACTGCGCTGAAACCACGCCCACGCGCTGACACGCCCCCACCGTTCCAGACCCTGGGAAAATCATGTTTTTTCCTTATATTTGAGACTTAATTTTATAAGGTAAACAATGTTTTTAATCAGTCAGATTTATATGGGTGATTAATAACACATATTTATGCCGTGTGACAAACTCAAAACACAAATTTAATTTTACTTTACACGGTCTTTAACAGTAAAACTTAAATATTATCTCTCCCAGACCAAAAAGCAAACATCGTCATATTTAACAACACCCCTCTGTATCTGCATGAAATGGTATGTTCCTAGCTGCTTTGGGCTCTGGCTCACCACACACACACACACACACACACACACACACACACACACACACACACGCACACACACACACAGCAGCGTCAAGTGAGCTCAGAGGCTCTGAAGTTAGATGATGACAGATATGCTGCCCAGAAAAATCGTAAAATCAGGCTGTCAAAATAGGAAAGAGAAATAAGAAAAGGAAGACAGACAAAGGAAAGGGTCTCGATTTGTAACAGTTTTTCCCCAAGAGAGGTGGGTAGAGATGTGCGTGATTATCAACCTGTTCGCTAGCTTAGCCTCGTTTTTTTTTTGCTCCCTCCCTCTTCTGTCTGCAACCCAAATTATGAACCACACGTCACCATCCAACCACAGACAGGTCTTTTTCATTAAAATTACTGAACCAAGAGGCGGAAGTGACAAAATCTTGGATTTATTAACTCAAAAGATAATAAGATACACATGTTTTTGCTGGTGAAGATTCTCACACATGTTTTTATTTTGTAGACCAGATTAGAATATTTAGTTAAGCATCCAAATACAGTACTGTCATTGTTTTAGGTAATGCCATTATTCAGTATTCCAGGTAGAAAAACAAGAAAAGTTTAACTTTTTTTATTATTATTATTATAGGCAATATTTCTTAATTACATTAAGATGTATTATTTGTTGGGTTTGATTCTATTTGAAGATATTCAAATTAATTTACTAGATAGTCCCGTCTTCTTTACAGACATTTTGTTGTATTGCTTAGTAGAATTTGAATATCTACAAATAATACCAAAACCAACAAGTAATATAATTTAGAAATGTTGCCTAAAATGCACATTGACAATAAGCATATTTGTATGCTTAACTAAATATTCTTGGGCTACAAATGTTTAAGTTATATATTATATTTTGTTGATTTAATATATCTAAGATTTTGTCACTTCCACCTCTTGGTTCAGTACTTTGATTTGCAAGACATGCTTTGATTGAAAACAACCTGGCTGTGATTGGCTGGTGATGTGCTTCTTTTACATATAACTTGGGTTGAACATGCAGAGACAGAGCCACAAGCAAGCAGCGGGAGATGAGCAAGCGTGTGTGTGATTTGAATGCACATGCTTCAAATTATTGTTCATTTATATTGATATCTGCTGTTAAATCAGTGTTACTCAAGCTGGTGGCACAAATGTAACAACATATTTCACCAGCATGTAATCAATGAAAGAAAATGTTTACCAAGATATTCATATATACATATCACTTATCCCTGTACTATTCACCACACTTAACAACAACAGATGAGTCAGAGTAAGCAGCAGCCCAAACTCCCAAAATTCCTGGCGGCCCCCCTGACCAGTGGTCCCCAACCACCGGGCCGCAGACTGGGCTGTGGGTCAATTTGTACTGGGCTGCACAGGGGGGGGGACGTTTACTTTGAAAAATCACAGGATTCTCTCCACCACGTCTGCCAATGACTCACTCTTGATGCAGGTCAACATACACAAGTGTAGTTTCTGTTAGACGCATGCGCATTGGTTCTACATTGCCCATTAGGGTGGAGTCATTTAGCTGTGTGGTCCGGAGCAGACAAGAGGAGTCGTGCAACCATGTCTGTGCATTTGAAGGATTACATTGCATATTTTTCGACCTGCCTGACAAAGAGTGACTGTAAAACTATTAACTAAATAAAACTATCATTTTAAACAAGCTTCTTAATATAACACCAGAGCACGTTTTGTCTTGAACTTTGTTGAATTCACATCGGAGCTGTTCCTTCGCATTTCTGCTTTTGCTCCTAAAAAAATTCTGCCCCTAAAAGTTCAAAGTCATGGGCAATTTTATTAAAAAACACAAATACAGTATAATTAAAGTTTTGCACTATGCATAAGTTCCTGCGCTTTTGTGTACTGATGTGTGAATCACGGAGCAGGGAGGAGGATGAGGCATAGCTGTGGGATATACTGTACTCATTAAATGAGAAATGATCCTGCACTTAATACACTTTTGAATCACACATAAAGTGATTAAAAGTACATTTGAAGTACAGGTGCTGGTCATAAAATTAGAATATTGTGAAAAAGTTTTTATTTCAGTAATTCCATTCAAAAAGTGAAACTTGTATATTCATAGACCCCTTTCACGGCTCGTCATCAACCCTGGAAAAATACCGGAAGTAGCCATCTTGGCGACATAGCGGTGTTAGCCTCAAAGCTATTGTAGTGTTGCGTCGCGTCTGGTCACACACAATCAAAAAATGGTGAATTATTGTCGTGTCCATGGCTGCCACAATCGGTCAGATTGAGAGAAAAAGCCTTCTGTTTTACAGATTACCACTCGTGATCACAAATCAAGGTGAAGTAACTCAGCAGTTATCAGAGGAACGTCGACGTCTGTGGCTGCCAGCCTAAACCAGAACTTGGATTGAAAAAAACTGAGCAACATCCGAATTTGCTCTGCACACTTTGTGTCAGGTAATATATTTCTTACAGTAGATTATAGTGAATTAGGGCATTACACGAATCATAAGTTTATTGAGCACGAGGACAGACCTTTGAAACACCACCTCCCTTTCTCTGTTCAAGACAGCCCTGAAAACACATCTCTTTAGACTAGCTTATTTACTAAATGTATTTTATATTATATCATCCTTATGTATTTTATATTTCAATTTGTCACTGATAATGTTTGAACTGTATTGGTTTGTTAAGTGTCCTTGGGTGTCCTGAAAGGAGCTTTTAAATAAAATGATTATTATTATTACAATCCTTTAACTGTGCTGCATAAAATGTACATGGAACGTTACAATTTTTTTTTGTTGAGTTATTTGTTTTTTACTTGTTAAGCTTTCAGTTGTTGAGTTGTTTATGCTGATTATTCAAAATTCATAAGAGCACTGTCATGACAGTGCTCTTGTCATGAGTGTCATGTCATGACACTCATGACAAGAGCACTGTCATGAGAAACTACACACCTAGCTCTCAAGTTGAAAAGCAAAAAATACGTACAAACACTAAATATGTAAGAAGCACATACAGTTACCTAAATTAACTGTTCTTGTGTTGTTTGACAACTGACAATCCGGTGCTATGTTAAATCCTGTTTTGAAATTCATATGCATATGAACACACCAATTATTTACAACTTCATTTAAGTAATTTTTATTTTATTATGTTTTTTCTTTTCTTAGGCAGACGTGCTCCATTGTGCCAAGGATGATCCAGGCTGAATCCAGGCATCACTGAAGACGTGTGCTGCAGAGAAGTTGGTGCTGATGGTGGGATGACATCTGGCAGCTGAATGTGTCAATTATTTACAACTTCATTTAAGTAATTTTTATTTTATTATGTTTTTTCTTTTCTTAGGCAGACGTGCTCCATTGTACAGCAAGGATGATCCAGACTGGGTGCCTTCACTGAAGACGTGTGCTGCAGAGTGCAGTTGGTGCTGATGGTGGGATGGTGGATGACATCTGGCAGCAGAACGTTTCAACCGACGACAAAAAAGAACTAAAAAAAACATGGCAAATAGCACATGTTAGAATCCATGTTGAATAGGCTGTGTAAGACAAAAATACACAATCTTGAATGGCCCTCTACCTATTGATTTTCAAACATGTAGATATCCAGAAAAAGTTGCATTAATCAATATGATTGGCTTTGTGTGCTGTGCCTTGGTTAATCTGTCAACACCTTTGGTGGGTTATGAGTAGCTGCATGAATTGTAAAAAGAACAAGTGGATAGAAGAGTGATAGCTGATGTGAACCTTTTTTATTTTTATTTTACATTGTTCCACCTTTACTTTGAAGTTGTTTTTGCAAATATGGGGCAGACATGATTTTTCATTCACTGCACTCTTTATTTGAGCATGATGCTGGTGAAGATTCTCAGTCGTCCAGGACATGATAAAATCAAAAAAGGCGTTCAATACAGGATCAACTGGACTTTATTAGTAACAAATAAAGTCCAGTTGATCCTGTATTGAACGCCTTTTTTGATTTGAGCATGAATTACTATATCATTACTGTTTATGTATTGATTTGATGAATGTAATTTTGATTATGCTTTTTCTGTAATGGATATCACACTAACGTGAGCAAACAAGACAACTTACATATTACAACATATGTTTCACATAGTGGTGCTGATACTGTATAGCTCACGTCGATTTAGAAAACCTCTTTTAAACAGAATAAATGACATTATGTATCATTAACCATTTTGTTTGTGCACTTTTTGTATTGACTAGAAAATATTCTGCCAAACTCAAAGTAGTTGTAAGGTAAAAAAGGTCTATATAAAGACAACCATTCGTACTATTATCTTAAAAGATAAATGTCTGCAGAATGCACCTCAAAGTTCTTACTGTAATTAGATTCATAGAGTAGCTGTTATTTATATAATTTGTGTTGAAACACTGTACAAGAGTTGAACATTTTGAATAACACTTGTCAGCCATCATTGTACTTCACATGTTTATTTAAAAAATATGTTTTGAGGTAGTTCTGCACAGAGCTTCTATAAAATGAACTGAAACACACATTTACACATTTAGTCTGGATTAATAAGGAAAATCAAGGCATTGCTCTCTGGAACCGCTCAGATCTGGTTGATCCAGGGATCAAATGTAGCTTAAAAAACAGGGATCTAAGATCATTTTGACAAAATTTGCTTCAATCCTCAGACTGATGTGATGAGTCACATACATTTACAATAAGAATACATAGCTAGTGTGTGTTTAAAAACACACCCAAAATATATTTATATGTACACAGACAAATTAAAAATTAAATATAAATCACCAAATAATTCACAATGTCTGCGTAGGTCACAGCTGGTAAGGTCTTCTCATCTTCTGACATGTTGGACAGCTGGTATGGGTCTTAGCTGCCAATTATCTGTATTTTATCCAAATGACGTTCCTTTGCTGCAGGCTGAAGCTGGTCCACATAGTCTCCTGCAGCTTCTGTCTTCTTTACAGAGGTTTGTTTTACAGACAACAAGGTCAAATCAGAAATAAAACCGGAGCTCCGACTTCAACTACTGTGTGTTTACAGCGCGAGTGTCTCCAACATGGCGGTGCTTCCGGTATTGCGCAATCCGTGAAAGGGGTCTATTCGTTACACACAGACTAATATATTTCAAATCATGTTTGTTTATTTTAATGTTGATAACTGACAAATCAGCGACCTCTATTTGTCCTGAAGTGAAAGCCCCTTAGCTGCAGACCTGCAGCTTTGCAGACATTTCAATAATGAGTTTACATCTTTTGTTTCATGTTAATCTACTGTAATATACCTTTGTAAAATACACCAGAATGCAGGAAATGGCATCCATTTTATCCAAAATTATCTGAGGTAGGACCTTCAGACCCCCCCATGAAAATATAGTCTGTCATTAAACCGGTCCGTGGTGCAAAAAAGGTTGGGGACCGCTGATATAGACTTCAAAATAATTAAAATAAGTTAATAAAACGTTCTAAATGACGGAAATCCGTCTCGGGGACGGAAAACTTTAAATCATCACATTTAAAAGCAGGAATGTTTAGATACAAACCTAATCTGTGAAGCAGAACTTCTTGGGCTTCGTTGTGTTGCAGTTTGTCCTTTAAACGACATCGTTCCTCTTTATAATCTGCGACTGTTGTTTCCAGAAACTCCAACATTTCTTCCGTAGCCACTTCGTCTCTTTGTTTAGCCTGATGTCTCCTCATCTCTGTTTGCTACAGTTTCCTTAATATAATAGATACGAAACCGGTACAGATGAAACGAACTCAAGAAGATTAAATGTCAATGTTACAGAAACTAAGCTCGTAGTCTAAAAGTACCTCACATTTCTTTTCGACTTTGTTAGCGACAACTTCAGGTGACTTCTTCTTCTTCTTCTTCTTCTTCTTCTTCTTCTTCTTCTTCTTCTTCTTCTTCATTATATTGGCGGTTGGAAAACAACTGCAAGAAGCATTACTGCCACCGACTGGTAAGGAGTGTGAACTTCATGACAAATAAATATGCTGGTGAAGATTCTCGTCCAGGACATGATAAATCAAAAAAGGCGTTCAATACAGAACAACTGGACTTTATTTGTAACAGAAGACGTTTTGCTTCCCATCCGGGGAGCTTTATCAATTCAATGAGGAAAATGTGGAAGCGAGCGAAGTTATACAGGCTGATAGTAAAAAATGAAATATAGCCTGATAGCCTCTGTTTCCTGAATATTTCTGCAATAAATCAACAATGTCCAATTTAATTTACATTTACACACACATATATGTATAATAAACAAAAAATATATACACATATACAAATATATATAAAGTACATACACACACATACAGTATATATATATATATATATATATATATATATATATATATATATATATATATATATATATATATATATATATATATATATATACAGTGGAGAGAACAAGTATTTGATACACTGCTGATTTTTCAGGTCTTCCCACTTGCAAAACATGTAGAAGACTGTAATTGTTATCATAGGTACTCTTCAACTGTGAGTGATGGAATCTAAAACAAAAATCCAGACAAATACATTGTATGATTTTTAAATAATTAATTTCCATTTCATTGTGTGAAATAAGTATTTGATCATCTATCAACCAGTAAGAATTTTGGCTCTCACAGACATGTTACTTCTTCTTTAAGAAACCCTCCTGTTCTCCACTCATTACCTGTATTAACTGCCCCTGTTTGAACTCGTTAGCTGTATAAAAGACAACTGTCCACATGCTCAATCAGTCAGACTCCAGCATCTCCACAATGCCCAAGACCAGAGAGCTGTGTAAGGACATCAGGGATAAAATTGTAGACCTGCACAAGGCTGGGATGGGCTACAGGACAATAGGCAAGCAGCTTGGTGAGAAGGCAACAACTGTTGGTGCAATTATTAGGAAATGGAAGAAATGCAAAATAACGGAAAATCTTCCTCGGTCTGGGGCGCCATGCAAGATCTCACCTCGTGGAGCATCAATGATCTTGAGGAAGGTGAGGAATGAGCCCAGAACTACACGGCAGGACCTGGTCAATGACCTGAATAGAGCTGGGACCACAGTCTCAAAGAAAACAATCAGTAACACTCTACGCCGTCAAGGATTAAAATCCTGCAGTGCACGCAAGGTGCCCTTCCTCAAGCCAACGCATGTCAAAGCCCGTCTGAAGTTTGCAAACGACCATCTGAATGATTCAGAGGAGGAATGGGAGAAGGTCATGTGGTCTGATGAGACAAAAATAGAACATTTTGGTTTAAACTCCACTCGTCATGTTTGGAGGAAGAAGAATGATGAGTACAACCCCAAGAACACCATCCCAACCGTGAAGCATGGCGGTGGAAACATCCTTCTTTGGGGATGCTTTTCTGCAAAGGGGACAGGACGACTGCACCGTATTGTGGGAAGGATGGATGGGGCCATGTATCGTGAGATTTTGGCCAACAACCTCCTTCCCTCAGTAAGAGCACTGAAGATGGGTCGTGGCTGGGTCTTCCAGCATGATAACGACCCAAAACACACAGCCAGGGCAACTAAAGAGTGGCTCCGTAGGAAACATCTTATGGTGCTGGAGTGGCCTAGCCAGTCTCCAGACCTGAATCCAATAGAAAATCTTTGGAGGGAGCTTAAAGTCCGTGTGGCCCAGCGACAGCCACGAAACCTGAAGGCTCTGGAGGAGATCTGTATGGAGGAGTGGGCCAAAATCCCTGCTGCAGTGTGTGCAAACCTTGTCAAGAACTACAGGAAACGTCTCATCTCTGTAATTGCAAACAAAGGTTTCTGTACCAAATATTAAGTTCCTTTTTCTGGTGTATCAAATACTTATGTCACACAATAAAATGGGAATTAATTATTTAAAAATCATACAATGTATTTGTCTGGATTTTTGTTTTAGATTCCATCACTCACAGTTGAAGAGTACCTATGATAACAATTACAGTCTTCTATATGTTTTGCAAGTGAGAAGACCTGAAAAATCAGCAGTGTATCAAATACTTGTCCTCTCCACTGTATATATATATATATATATCCACAAGACCCCTTATGATGAGTAATATAAATGGAAACAATGTTCCCTCGCCCGGACGCGGGTCACCGGGGCCCCACTCTGGAGCCAGGCCCGGAGGAGGGGCACGTTGGCGAGCGCCTGGTGGCCGGGCTTTCACCCATGGAGCTCGGCCGGGCACAGCCCGAAGAGGAGACGTGGGTCCCCCTTCCCATAGGCTCACCACCTGTGGGAGGGGCCAAAGGGGTCGGGTGCATTGTGGAATGGGTGGTGGCCGAGGGCGGGGACCCTGGCGGTCTGATCCTCGGCTACAGAAGCTGGCCATTGGGACATGGAATGTCACCTCTCTGGTGGGGAAGGAGCCTGAGCTAGTGTGTGAGGTTGAGAGGTTCCGGCTAGAAATAGTCGGACTCACCTCAACGCATGGCTCTGGCTCTGGAACCAGTTTCCTTGAGAGGGGTTGGACACTCTTCCACTCTGGAGTTGCCCCTGGTGAGAGGCGCCGAGCAGGAGTGGGCATACTTGTTGCCCCCCATCTTGGTGCCTGTACGTTGGGGTTCACCCCGGTGAACGAGAGGGTAGCCTCCCTTCGCCTACGTGTGGGGGGACGGGCTCTGACTGTTGTTTGTGCCTATGCGCCGAACGGCAGCGCAGATTACCCACCCTTTTTGGAGTCCTTGGAGGGGGTATTGGAGGGTGCGCCTCCTGGGGACTCCCTTGTTCTGCTGGGGGACTTCAACGCTCACGTGGGCAATGACAGTGAGACCTGGAGGGGTGTGGTTGGGAGGAACGGCCCCCCTGATCTGAACCCGAGTGGTGTTCTGTTGTTGGACTTCTGTGCTCGTCATGGATTGTCCATAACGAACACCATGTTCAGGCATAAGGGTGTCCATATGTGCTCTTGGCACCAGGACACCCTAGGTCGTAGTTCAATGATCGACTTTGTTGTCGTCTCATCTGATCTGCGGCCGCATGTCCTGGACACTCGGGTGAAGAGAGGGGCGGAGCTGTCAACTGACCACTACCTGGTGGTGAGTTGGCTCCGATGGTGGGGGAGGATGCCGGTCAGACCTGGCAGACCCAAACGTATTGTGAGGGTCTGCTGGGAACGTCTGGCAGAGTCTCCCGTAAGACGGAGCTTTAACTCCCACCTCCGGGAGAGCTTTGAACACGTTCCGAGGGAGGCGGGGGACATTGAGCCCGAGTGGGCCATGTTTCGCGCCTCTATTGTCGAGGCAGCTTATCGGAGTTGTGGCCGCAAGGTTGTTGGTGCCTGTCGTGGTGGCAACCCTCGAACCCGGTGGTGGACACCGGCGGTGAGGGATGCTGTCAAGCTGAAGAAGGAGTCCTATTGGGCCTTTTTGGCCTGTGGGACCCCGGAAGCAGCAGATAGGTACCGGCAGTCCAAGCGGCATGCGGCTCGGGTGGTTGCTGAGGCAAAAACTCGGGCGTGGGAGGAGTTCGGAGAGGCCATGGAGAATGACTTCCGTACGGCTTCGAGGCGATTCTGGTCCACCATCCGGCGTCTCAGGGGGGGAAAGCGGTACGCGACCAACACCATTTATGGTGGGGATGGCGTGCTGTTGACCTCAACTCGGGATGTTGTGAGTCGGTGGGCGGAATACTTCGAAGACCTCCTCAATCCTACTGGCACGTCTTCCACTGAGGAAGCGGAGCCTGGGGACTTTGGATCGGGCTCTCCAATCTCTGGTGCGGAGGTCGCCGAGGTGGTTAAAAAGCTCCGCGGTGGCAAGGCTCCGGGGGTGGATGAGATTCGTCCTGAGTTCCTTAGGGCTCTGGATGTTGTGGGGTTGTGTTGGCTTACGCGACTCTGCAATATCGCGTGGACATCGGGGGCAGTTCCCTTGGATTGGCAGACTGGGGTGGTGGTTCCCCTATTCAAAAAGGGGGACCGTAGGGTGTGTTCCAACTATAGAGGGATCACACTCTTAAGCCTCCCTGGTAAGGTCTATTCAGGGGTTCTGGAGAGGAGGGTCCGTCGGATAGTCGAACCTCGGATTCAGGAGGAGCAGTGTGGTTTTCGTCCTGGTCGTGGAACACTAGACCAGCTCTACACCCTCAACAGGGTCCTGGAGGGTGCGTGGGAGTTTGCCCAACCAGTTTACATGTGCTTTGTAGACTTGGAAAAGGCATTCGACCGCGTCCCTCGGGGGGTTCTGTGGCGGGTACTCCGGGAGTATGGGGTACCAGGCCCATTGATATGGGCTGTTAGGTCCCTGTACGACCGGTGTCAGAGCTTGGTCCGCATTGCCGGCAGTAAGTCAGGCTCGTTTCCGGTGAGAGTTGGACTCCGCCAAGGTTGCCCTTTGTCACCGATTCTGTTTATAACTTTTATGGACAGAATTTCTAGGCGCAGCCAAGGTGTTGAGAGGATCCGTTTTGGTGGCCTTAGAATCGCTTCTCTGTTTTTTGCAGATGATGTGGTCCTATTGGCTTCATCAGCTCGTGATCTACAGCTTTCACTGGAGCGGTTTGCAGCTGAATGCGATGCGGCCGGGATGAGGATCAGTTCCTCCAAATCCGAGGCCATGGTCTTGAGCCGGAAAAGGGTAGCGTGCCCTCTCCGGGTCGGGGAGGAGGTCCTGCCCCAAGTGGAGGAGTTTAAGTATCTCGGGATCTTGTTCACGAATGAGGGAAAACTGGAGCGTGAGATCGATAGGCGGATAGGTGCAGCGTCCGCAGTGAAGCGGGCGCTGTACCGGTCTGTCGTGGTGAAGAGAGAGCTGAGTCAAAAGGCAAAGCTCTCAATTTACCGATCGATCTACGTTCCCACCCTCATCTATGGTCATGAGCTTTGGGTTATGACCGAAAGAACAAGATCTCGGATACAAGCGGCTGAAATGAGTTTTCTCCGCAGGGTGGCTGGACTCTCCCTTAGAGATAGGGTGAGAAGCTCAGTCATCCGGGAGGGACTCGGAGTAGAGCCGCTGCTTCTCCACATCGAGAGGAGCCAGTTGAGGTGGCTCGGGCATCTGGTTAGGATGCCTCCTGGACGCCTCCCTGGTGAGGTGTTCCGGGCATGTCCCACCGGGAGGAGACCCAGAGGAAGACCCAGGATACGCTGGAGGGACTATGTTTCTCGGCTGGCCTGGGAACGCCTTGGGATTCCCCCAGAGGAGCTGCTCCAAGTGGCTGGGGAGAGGGAAGTCTGGGCCTCCCTACTTAGGCTGCTACCCCCGCGACCCGACCCCGGATAAGCGGAAGAAAATGGATGGATGGATGGATGGATATATATATATATGTAACAGGTATAAACACTTTGATTATTTTGTAGTGAAATTCTTGCTAAAATATGTATTATAGTTGTCCTGCAGTGTGTGGTTTATAAGCGCCCTCTACTGGTTGGCTATAAATATGACGTAAAACCGGAAGTTCCCCACAGTTGGTCAGCTCTCTGCTGTGGTAAGTCATACAGTTCGGTTATTTTACAAAAGTATCATTAAGTATGCTACAAAGCTAATGTGAAATTTATCATAATATACAGTTTATTGTAATATACACAGTTATGCATCAACATTGTGTTGCTACATAACCGTTGATAGAAAACCGTTGATACAAGTTTGGTTTTGTATGAGTTGCTCATAAGAGAATAAATTCATAAATGCTACTTTCTCTAGATGGCCACACCAGTGGTAGCCTGGTTGATACCAGACCCATGTCCTTCACTTCGCTTTGGAGGGAAATGAGAATTGAGCGGAGCTGCGTAGGAATGGCGAGGGCCAGGCTACACCAGTGGAGGAGCTAACTACAATTTCTTTGTGCTGTGAACCACTCATTTTGCAGGTAATTTGTTATATAAAATGTTCAGAGTTAAGTCCGTTATGTTAACGGTTATATCTTGTACAGTAACGGCTGGTTGTTGCCATGACGACACAACGTTAACTGCTATTTTTTTGTGAACCACCAGAGGGTGCTGTAAGACAATTTAATATTTCATTTTGACGGCTGCCTGTACTTTAATTTTCTAATTTCTTATTTCATTTATGACACAACGTGAACTGTTATTTTTTTGTGAACCATCAGAGGGCGCTGTAGAATAATTTAATATTTCATTTTGACCGCTGTCTGTATTTATTTTTCTATTTTCTTATTACATTTATAAAAACTAATAAAAAGGAGAAAAAGGATGTTAAGCTAAAATAGGGTTAAAACCAGATTACATTAAATCCATGTTAAAGCGTTTTAAACTTTTCAGCTTAGGGTTTATGCTATATCATAAAACAGGAAGTAAATGTATAGTTTGATTTTTTTTAAGGTCTTAATTTTTGTAATTTTGAAACCACTATACGATCATATGTTAAAAAGAGTACTGTATTGTCTGAAATTGTTGTAAGAAAAGTTTTAGACAGTTGGTCAGCTCTCTGCTGTGATGGCCACACCAGTGGAGGAGCTAACTACATGTTGTTTGTGCTGTGAACCACTCATTTTGCAGTAAAGTTCCACTTCATCCAACGGCCTCTGAGAGAGTGATTATGACAGGACGGGTCCACAACTGTTACAATGGTGCCGTGACTCAGGACTTCAATCAAGAACATCGAACCTGTAGCCGTCCTGTCTGCTGTATTGCTTCTTGGAGGCGTTGGTTTGCAGTGTTTTTTGGTTCAAGCTCACACCTGACATGTTAGAATTATAGTGCAGCGTACAAATATTGCTGTACAGTGTGACACAGTGAAGTTTTTTTGTCCCACCAAGTTTTGAATTTTATTTTATCTTTCAAGTTGGTGATTTTATTTCCCATGGTGTTTTGAATTTTGGATGTCTATTCGTTTAAAAATTTCTGAATGATGTCTGCTCCTGGTAACCGCTTCTGGTTTGGCACACCTAGTGGTATTGGTAGGGGCAGGGGTATACCCACTCCCATTCAATTTTCTGTTGATAGTCCTACTCAGAGTGGTGTTAAGGCCTCATTGGATGCATTTCCTGGTCCCAGGGTTCATAATCCTGTTAATTACCATGCCAGCACACCTATGCCCCATCTCACACCTACACCAACACCTGCTAGTGACAGTTCTGAGTGTGCGGCTGCCCAGATGAGGTCTGTTATCCAGGAGATAGGACATCAGTTGGCTGACAGCATCATGTCACGCATGCAGCCACACAGCACAGTTGCTCCCAGTTCTACAACCACACATACTGTAGTGGGTGGTGAGGGTCAGCCCGGTTGTGTGTCTGATGTTTCTCAGGTTCAGGTTGTCATGCAGAGGAAGGTGAAAGAACCTCCGTGTTTTGCAGGTAATGGCTCAGACTCAATTACAGTGCATGAATGGGAAGATCAGATGAGAACATTTATTAAGAAAAGTGATGTTAGGATTGAAGAACAGGCTGACGAAATCCTTATGCATTTGAAGGGAAAGGCTAAGGATGTAGTTAGGTTTGGGATTAGAAATAGCAACACTGACATTAAGGCTAACCCTGATATAATTTATGGTCTCCTCAGGAAACACTTTAGCTCTACTAGATACTCTGTTGTCCCCTTAGCAGACTTTTACTCGACTTTACCCAAAGACCAGGAAGACCCATATGACTACTGGCTGAGACTAAACAGAGCAGCTGACTTGGCTTCTGACTACCTGAGAGAGCAGGGCAAATCATTTGAAAACCCTGAGATGGAGGTGACCCGTATGTTTATTAGGAATTGTCCCTGTAGAGACCTGGCTCTCACTTTCAGGTCCAAACCTATCCACAAATGGTCGGCGCATGAAACGCTGGAGGTGCTGAATGAGTACCACGCTGAAGTGAGCTGTAAAGAAACTCCCTCAGTGCATCTCAAGAGGACCGTGGACATTACCATGCACAATGCGGAGGTGAGCCATGGACTGGTCCCTACACACAGTGGTCAGGAACGCCCGCAGAAACATGGTACACAGTATGTCTCTCTGGCAGAGGTGATGTCTATGTTAGAGAGGGTTCTGCTGCATGGAGCCTCTGACCAGTCACAAGTGAGACGGCAAACTCCACCCAGGCGACCTGTGGACGGCACAGACTATATTGATGGTTTTACTGTTAAGCCATGCATTGTCTGCAAAAGCGATGGCCACAGTGCCTTGTCACATTGCCGAGAAAATAGACTTTGTTTCAAGTGCTATGCTCCAGGTCATTCCCGCCGAGACTGTCCAACCAAAAGAGCTGCCCCAGAACATCAGGAAAACTGACTGGTCTGCGCCCAGGGGAGGACAGTGCAGACAAACCCAATAAACCTCCCACCACTACTGAGTTACCAGAAATGCAAGATAATGCATCCCTCTATGAGTTGTACAGTGGTACAGTGACCCCATCCAAGAAACTGATATTTCACGGATCCCAAAGAATAGCAGAAACTGACAGCCTGTTCTACACACCTGTGTCAATACAGAATGGCCCCACCCTCAAAGCACTCTTAGACAGTGGGTCGATGGCCTGTACAATCAGTGAGTCCTCTGTTAAGTCCCTTTTACAACAGTGTCCTGAAATCACAAGAGGCACGGCTGATGATTATGTCATTATCCACCTTATTCCTACGCCCCATGATGCTTTGCGCGAATTATGTGAACGACTTCCGCCGAAAGTCAGAACCGGCACTTTTGTTACACGCTAGCAACGCGCTAACCGGTTTTCGTCAGAGGTTTTAGGTCATAAAATATGTGGGAACACAAACTATCACAACTCAAATGTAGAGATATTGTTTTACCGCTACCTACAGCTGTTGAGGGGTGGGAGGACGACTTGAAGAAGTGGCCGAAAATAACGTACACTAGCATGTTTAGCTACTAGCATACTTAGCTACTTTGACAGTTGCTTCAGATGGCGAAGCGATGAGCAATCTGAAAAGCTCTGAAGCTTATTAGTATCTTCACAGTAACAAGGTTGGTCCTGTTATGTTAAGAGAGGTGGGACACTTTATTTAAACAAACATAAAGCCCAGTCTAAGCATTAAAACTCCACATCTCCAGGTCCAGCTAACAATGATGTTGCTTTGGACTTTTGAGCTGCAAGATGTTTATCTGGACACCAACTGAGCACCTGGAGCTTGACATTTCTTTTGACAAAGACTTTACTGATTCACAAATGAAGCACCTTGAGAACTTTTAATAAAATACAGTAAATGAAAACAAATAATGAAATAGACAGGAAACGATCTTTAAAAACTTGATAATGACAAAAGTGACATTTAGATAGAAACAGTAGTTTAATCCAAAATTAACTGATATAGTGCACACAAAAACCTAACCTTGTAAGAAGGTTAACAGTCAACTATTGTACATAACAAATTAATCATTTTAGCAAATACTTTTCTAATGTAATATAGTTAACATATCCTTTAAAAAAACATGTTAAGAGTTGTGTTACGTTTACAGTAAGTACACCAGTACTGTACATGTTTGAGAAAAATGTTTACATTTAATGTCTTCTCACTTGAAATAAGCTGGCATCCTTTGCGTGTGAATGCTGGAATGATTAAATTGACACCATAGCTCTTGCAGCAGGTCCCTCACTGTGAAACCACGATCACCCATCACCTGATCTCCAGCACGCAGATAGTCCAGAAACCCAGAGTTCTGTGTTATATACCTGTCACTGCATTTACCACCATAAGCATCTGAAATAAACATGATTATTCCAGAGGGAGAAACAGCCAATAAATATTTCACAGTGTTATTTGCATGTATGATTCACTTCTGGAGTCCAAGTTTTTAGCTTTCTGCAAAACATGTTGCTTTAATTGTTTCACGGGGCAACCATAGAATAAGGTCGTTGGTTTGTTCTGACATTATGTCAATCCACATTCCAACAGTCATGCTGCATGTGACTGGTGGTGTTGAGCAGCTCCACACTCTCATCAAGCCCATCTGAAAGTAAGAGTACAGTATACAAACATTAGGGTTCATTTATGAACACACACACACACCTATATTATATATATATATATATATATTATATATATATATATATATATATATATATATATATATATATATATATATATATATAAACACACACCTATATTATATATATATATAGATATATAGATAGATATGTATAAATAAACGCACACACAGCATACATATATAGGTGCGTGTGTTTATTTGCCAGTTATGAACGAAAATATTAGTATCATTTAATCACTGACTACATAAAATCATAACACTAAAAGCCGTCTCTTAAATCATACCTGGTGTTCTCGATCCTCTGGAGCAGGGGTGTCAAAGTCAAATACACCGAGGGCCAAAAAAACAAATTTGCTACAAGCCAAGGGCCGGACTGGTTCAATGTTTATTATAATAATAATAATAATAATAATAAATTCAATTTATACCGCACTTTTCATTAATAAAAATCTCAAAGTGCTACAACAATAAAAACAAGTGATAAAATCAAATAAAATCAATAATGGTATTAACTAAGATTAAAAACAGAATCCTGTGGAGGCAGAATAGGCCTGCTTAAAAAATAAATAAATAAATAAATAAAACAAGTGATAAAATCAAGTAAAATCAATAATACTATCAACCAAGATCAAAGATAAAATCATGCGGGGGCAGAATAGGCTTGCTTAAAAAGAAAAGTCTTTAAACCGCTTTTAAAGTCAACCAGTGACTGTGGAGCTCTCAGGCAGTCAGGAAGGGAGTTCCATAGGCGGGGGGCAGCCACACAGAATGCCCTGTCTCCCATGGTCCTTAATTTGGTTCGTGGAATGTGAAGTAGATTACTGTTCTGTGATCGTAGAGACCGGGTGGATGAATATGGTGCAAGAATGTCCTTTAGATAGTCAGGTGAAGTTCCATGTAAGCATTGATGTGTAATGAGAGCAGTTTTGTATTGAATTCTGTAGGTGACAGGAAGCCAATGGAGGTTATGAAGAATGGGTGTAATATGTTCAAATTTACGAACTCTCAATAAAATCCTTGCTGCACTGTTTTGAATATATTGAAGTTTCTGAAGGTTTTTGCCAGGGATTCCAATAAACAGGGAGTTGCAGTAGTCGAGCCTGGAGGAAACAAAGGCATGGACGAGTTTCTCAGCATCGGAAAAAGTCAGAGATGGGCGAAGTCTGGAGATGTTTCGAAGATGGAAGAAGCAAGTTTTAAACAGATGCTTAATGTGAGTTTATTATAAGGAGGTGATAGAAGTTTTTTTTCTTCTTTCTGCACTCTTTTCATTCAATGTTTTTTTTATGAATTTGTTTTATTTTGTCTCTTTTAAATGAATGAATAAATGAATTAAATAAAATATTAAATAAAGCCTCAATAAACACTTATGATCAATAACTCATGTGAATAATGCAGAATACCATCCTGATTTATGCTCAATAATCCAGGTGAATAACACAGAATAACATCCTGATTTATGCTCAATAATCCAGGTGAATAACAGAAAAACACACTGATGCATGCTCAATAATCCAGGTAAATAACACAGAATAACATCCTGAATTATGCTCAATAATCCAGGTGAATAACAGAAAAACACCCTGATGCATGCTCAATAATCCAGGTAAATAACACAGAATAACATCCTGAATTATGCTCAATAATCCAGGTGAATAACAGAATAACATCCTGATTTATGCTCAATAATCCAGGTAAATAACAGAATAACATCCTGATTTATGCTCAATAATCCAGGTAAATAACAGAATAACATCCTGATGCATGATCAATAATCCAGGTAAATAACACAGAATAACATCCTGAATTATGCTCAATAATCCAGGTGAATAACAGAATAACATCCTGATTTATGCTCAATAATCCAGGTAAATAACAGAAAAACACTCTGATGCATGCTCAATAATCCAGGTAAATAACACAGAATAACATCCTGAATTATGCTCAATAATCCAGGTGAATAACAGAAAAACACTCTGATGCATGCTCAATAATCCAGGTAAATAACACAGAATAACATCCTGAATTATGCTCAATAATCCAGGTGAATAACAGAAAAACACCCTGATGCATGCTCAATAATCCAGGTAAATAACACAGAATAACATCCTGATTTATGCTCAATAATCCAGGTAAATAACACAGAATAATATCCTGATTTATGCTCAATAATCCAGGTAAATAACAGAATAACATCCTGATGCATGATCAATAATCCAGGTGAATAAAAGAATAACATCCTGATTTATGCTCAATAATCCAGGTGAATAAAAGAATAACATCCTGATTTATGCTCAATAATCCAGGTGAATAATGCAGAATAATAAACGCTTCTTTCATAACTTCTCCATCACTGAAATACTTCTTATGTTGAGCCAGGATGCAGCTAACACGGTAGGAGGCGATCGTAGCAACCTTACCTTTTGTGCTGGGCTGAGTGAAGATCGATTGCTGTGCTGCAAGCTTGTGTTTTAGCTCCCGCATGTTCTGAGTCCATAAACAACTTTTAGGAGGGAAATCTGTCTCAAACAGTTTGTGCATCGTCTTGAAATGCCGCTCCAAGTTACACTTTTTGGGCAAGGCAACGCTCGAATTACAGATGAGGCAAATAGACTTCGAATTAGAATAAACAAAAAAATACTCCTCCTCCCACTCTGTGTGAAAATAATAAGTTTTCGTTTGCTTGTTTGCTAGTTCTGCTGCATGAGCATCCATGTTTACTTCGCACCGATAGCTCCACTGCTGTCTTAAAGTCTCGTCAGTCACTGCACCCAAAACTCGCGAGACTATGTCTGTGAGAAAACAAGATGGGGAGGGCTGAGGAAAGTGTTGCTGTGCATTGGAATATCGTCACTTCTCCCACCCCCCACCTCCACCACTTCTGCCGGAGTTAGAATGAAGCTGAGCACCTCCACCACTTCAGCCGGAGTTAGAATGAAGCTTAGCAGCGGACATTTCACCTTGTTTACAGCTGAGAGCCGGCTGCCGGTGTTCTGTGGCTTGCGGGCCGGCTCTAATAGTTATTAAATATCATCCAGGGGGCCATAAATAATTGTTTTGCGGGCCGGATCTGGCCCGCGGGCCGCCGCCTTGACATATGTGCTCTGGAGGATACGGTGACTTTTTTCAGGTGGTTTCTCGTAGCCCAGCCACAAAGAAGGATGCAGGTTTTTCTTATCGGAGCATGTTCAACACACACTAGTTGCAGCCACAAATTCAGCTTCGTGTGATTATTCGTACAGCCACGAACAGCGCAACAGGTACCCGAGCTCCTCAAGACATCTTCGTGACAATATTAGCTCAAAATAACAGAAAACAGAACTTTAACAGAACTTCTACGATGCGCGCAGATTAGCAAGCAAACAACGAGGAGCCAATGCAAAAATTCTACTTCCGGGGTCAAACGGAAGTACGACACATTATCGCTTCTACAGTGACACCCCCAAGAATAAGGTGGATAGGCTGTGGTGGACAACGTGTTTTCCCCAAAGACAAATATGACCTTGATGTCATGGTTTATGGATGTAGGATAGTGATTCCAACAATGGTTGTTCCAGGCCAGACAGAACAAATGATCCTTGGAAGCAATGCCATCAAGCACATTCTAACCCAACTAAAGAACACTGACAGCTACTGGAAGCTAGTTTCCTCGCCCAACAATGGCCAGACAGCCGACCACTGCCAATTTTTGTCACTGCTATCCAATACAGAGCGATGGAAGGGTGATTGCATTCCAGATAAAGTGGGTACAGTTAAAGTCAAGAGATGTGTGACCCTGAAACCACAGAGTGAACACCTTGTTTGGGGCAAGTTACCTGAATCAGCAGTGATGTCGGCAGGCAGTACAGTGATTGTTGAACCAACGCGATCTAAAGCTGGACTGAAACATATCCTTGTTGGACGAGTTGTTACTCCTCTTTGGGGAGATCGATGGGTGCCTGTTAGGGTAATCAATCCTACTAATCGAGTTGTGGTGCTGAGAAGGAATGCCAAGTTAGCAGATGTGTCTCCTTGTATTGCAGTGGAGGACCTGCCAAAAGCTGACAACGTTGAGTGTAACGTGCAGTGTATGCAGAGCGAAGTTGTGCAGCCAAGGTCAGAGGAGGACATGATGCATACACTGGAGTCTCTGGGTCTGCAAGACATTGACCTGAAGTCATGTGAAGTGTCACTGCAGTGGAAAGACAAGCTCCTTGACATCATCGTGCAGAATGAGTCAATCTTCTCACGGCACAAGATGGATTGTGGAGAAGCTAAGGGGTTTGTTCACCGTATCCATCTTGTCGATGACAGGCCATTCCGTTTACCCTACAGACGCATACCACCGAGCCAGTACGAGAAACTGAGAACGACTCTGAATGAGATGGAAGAGAAAGATATCATCCAGAAGTCAAACAGCGAGTATGCATCTGCACTGGTCTTGGTGTGGAAACCGAATGGGGACCTCAGAGTGTGCACTGACTTCAGATGGCTGAACGCGAGAACTGTGAAGGATGCTTATCCACTGCCGCATCAAGCTGACGCTCTGGCCGCGCTCGGTGGTAACGCGTTCTTCTCCACAATGGACCTGACATCAGGCTTTTATAATGTTCCCCTGCACCCTGACGACAAGAAATATACGGCATTCTCCTCGCCATTTGGGCTTCATGAATACAACCGTCTCCCTCAAGGCCTGTGCAACAGCCCTGCTACGTTCATGAGGATGATGATGTCCATATTCGGTGATGAGAATTTCACAAGCTTATTGTGCTACCTCGACGATCTGATGGTTTTTGCACCTACAGAGGAAACTGCACTCCGTCGCCTACAGATGGTTTTCTCCCGCCTCAAAGAACATAACCTTAAGCTCGCACCCAAGAAGTGCTTCTTCCTTAGGCGGACTGTGAAGTTTCTTGGACATGTTATTAGTGATGATGGTGTTCGAACGGACCCTGAGAAAGTGAAAGCCATAAACAATGTCCAAGTCACTGACCTTATGGAGTCCGATGGGAAAACACCTTGCCCCAGTAAAATCAGGTCATATCTTGGCATGGTGATATACTACCAAAGTTTCATTGAAGCGTGCTCTGCAAAGGCAAAACCACTGTTTAAACTCATGGCTGGACTGGATACCCAAACCAAACACAAGAGGGGTCGCAAACCTGTCAAAAAGAGAGGTCAGGTGAGGCTGACACCTGCTGACTGGACGGATGCCTGTCAGACTGCTTTTGAGACACTGAAACATGACCTCATTACAAGTGTTACTTTAGCCCACCCAGATTTCGAAGCCCCATTCATTCTGGCTGTCGACGCATCCTACGATGGGATTGGAGCTGTCCTGTCGCAACTGCCTCCTGGTGGAAAAGTAGCCAGACCAGTTGCCTTTGCAAGTAAAACCCTCTCACGCTCTCAGCTGAACTACCCCGCTCACCGGCTTGAATTTCTTGCCTTGAAATGGGCAGTATGTGACAAATTCAGCCATTGGTTAAAGGGCAGACACTTCACCATATGGACTGACAATAATCCATTGACGTATATTCTGACGAAACCCAGGCTCGATGCTTGCGAACAACGATGGGTGGCAAAGCTCGCTGCATACGACTTTGATTTGAAATACATCCCCGGCCCAAAGAATATCGTTGCTGATGCCTTAAGCCGTGAGCCGTTTGTCCAATCATGCATGGGTCATCGCCTTGTGAACGAGCCATATACCTTGCTGTTGGACCAAGTCAAAGGTGTGAATGACAGAATTATACAGGATGTCTTCAGAGTGTCCAACAACTGTCAGGCTGTTGTAGAAGATGGTGATGAGTTGTCAACTGAGCAAGCCCAAGACACAGTACCACCAGACTCGAGAGGCTCAATCTCAGCAGAGGAAGTTGCTGCCGTCCTCAATGCTCAGTCCAGCGGAGGTGTGAGTCATGTATTGGGAACCGGTGTTGACCCCAATCTTCTGCTGGATGAAAACCAGTCCTTGGCACTCCCACAGAGCCAGCTTGTCAATTGGCAGGAGGCCGACGACACAATAAGCAGAGCCATGTACTTTGTACGAAGACATAAGAGACCTACAAAACGAGAAAGAGCTGTTGAATCACCAAGTGTGATTAAGCTGCTGAAGCACTGGACTAGACTCACCATTCAGAATGGCATGCTATACAAGGCAAAGAAAGATCCCCACATGAACAGAAAGATCCTCCAGTTCATAGTGCCTGACTCATTGAAGCAGAAAGTTCTCCATGGTCTTCATGACGCAGCGGGTCACCAAGGCCAGCACCGTACCTTGTCTCTGGTGAGGCAAAGGTTCTTCTGGAGCGGCATGGAACGTGATGTTATGAACTATGTTCGATCCTGTCAGCGTTGCATAGTAGGAAAAACACCTGAGCCGCAAAGCCGTGCACCACTCAAGAACATAGTCACTTCCGAACCTATGGAGTTAGTTTGCATAGACTTTTGGACTGCTGAACAAGGCAACAAGTCTGTGGATGTGCTAGTTGTGACCGATCATTTCTCCAAGATGGCACATGCCTTCCCCTGCAAGAATCAGACTGCCAAGGAAGTTGCTCGTCGTCTCTGGAATGGCTTCTTTCTCATTTATGGGTTTCCTCGCCGTATTCATTCGGATCAAGGGGCCAACTTTGAAAGCAAGCTAATCAAAGAACTTCTAGATATGGCTGGAGTACAGAAATCCCATACGACTCCTTATCACCCGATGGGAAATGGTGTCGCAGAGCGATTCAACAGGACTCTAGGAGAAATGATCAGGTCTCTTCCCCCTCAGCCAAAAGCAAAGTGGCCACAAATGTTGCAGCTACTCACTTTCTGCTATAACTGCACGGAGCATGAGACAACAGGGTTTGCACCATTCTACCTTGTGTTTGGAAGGATCCCTCGTCTACCCGTTGACGTCATGTTTCAGCATGCCCTCACCAATGATGCTGTTGTCAATTACTCGGACTTTGTTTCTCACATGAAGAGAGGTCTACATGAGGCTGCTCAGATTGCACAGAAGAGCAGTGCAAAAGCCCAGGCTCGTCATGCCAGGTTGTACAACCGCAAGGTCAAGGGTTCACCTCTCGTTGTTGGGGACAGAGTACTAATCGCCAACAGAGGTGTGCCGGGTAAACGAAAGACTGCGGACAAATGGGAGTCTACCCCTTATGAGGTTGTGTCAGTCAAGCCAGATATCAATGTCTACAGAGTCAAGGATGTTCTAACAGGTAGAGAGAGAGTTGTCCACAGGAACCTGCTACTCTCTGTTAGCTTCTTGCCCTGCGAGGATGATGAGGACTGTAAATCTGTGCACTCTGTCAGTGATGCCGCTACACATGGTAGTGGTCTACGCCCTAATGTACCTGACATAATGGAAGACAGTGATGTTCGCACAGTCAACTGGCTAATGCAGACTGGCGATGATGGAATCCTTTCAGAAGATGGCGACTCATTTGACCGGAGATCCAGTGTCACCCAGTCTGACCATCTCACGATTGCCACATCCAATCCAACCAGTCATCTAATCCCTGTCCATGATGTTACCCACTCAATGGTTGACGATATGGAAGACTCTCGACATTACCCAGACATGTCCTCTCCTGACAATGTCCTCACAGACTTAGCCCTTCCTTTTGACAATCCTCTAGACATTGATGCCCCTGTAACAACTGCTCTGGAAGGTGACTGTTCAGACACTTCCATTCCAGGTTCCAGACTTCAGGTTGCTTCCACACGACCTAAACGTCATGTTCTTAGGGACCGTGGGTCAATCAAGCCCCCCAAACGTCTTGTTTGTGAGATGAATGATCATGCAGTCAATGAGGCTTCTTTATCCGCTGTGTCAGTTAGTTCCCTGATTCAGTTCTTTTCAAGTGCACTTTCAGTTTAAGTAACAGGGTTATGTGTATGCTATTCAAAAGAATGCTTGAGTAGTACTTTTGAGGTTACAGGAACAGTGTTTACAATTCAGGGGTGTAACAGGCACCTTTGAGTCTGTGTTTAGTTAGGAGTTTGATCACCTCCTTTCTTTATATACTCCTTATTGGGAGAGTTTTTGAACTGACAGATATACCCAGTTTTGTTCCTGGTATTACAGTTTTTGTTTGCTTTTACCTTTATACACCCATTTTTTTTGCTTTGTTTTGTTTGGTCTGAGGAATTACTCTTCATATTTAGCAGAATTTCAGGGGGGTGTATGTAACAGGTATAAACACTTTGATTATTTTGTAGTGAAATTCTTGCTAAAATATGTATTATAGTTGTCCTGCAGTGTGTGGTTTATAAGCGCCCTCTACTGGTTGGCTATAAATATGACGTAAAACCGGAAGTTCCCCACAGTTGGTCAGCTCTCTGCTGTGGTAAGTCATACAGTTCGGTTATTTTACAAAAGTATCATTAAGTATGCTACAAAGCTAATGTGAAATTTATCATAATATACAGTTTATTGTAATATACACAGTTATGCATCAACATTGTGTTGCTACATAACCGTTGATAGAAAACCGTTGATACAAGTTTGGTTTTGTATGAGTTGCTCATAAGAGAATAAATTCATAAATGCTACTTTCTCTAGATGGCCACACCAGTGGAGGAGCTAACTACATGTTGTTTGTGCTGTGAACCACTCATTTTGCAGGTAATTTGTTATATAAAATGTTCAGAGTTAAGTCCGTTATGTTAACGGTTATATCTTGTACAGTAACCTAAAAAAGCTAAGTCTGGTCCTCTGGACATTCAAAAAAACAAAAAAACAAAACAAAGCAAAAAATTGTAGAAACGTTTCGTCTTTCGTCCGAAAGACTTCCTCAGTCTGAGGTGCTGGGTTCAGCTCAGTCTTATAAATAGCACCCTCTCACAGTGTTACACAACCAGTTGGCTGATGACAGCCTGAAACCAGCTGCTCACATGATCAAGGAGGACCATCAGCCTAACAATGGATCGTTAGCACCCTGATGGTTGTTTGCTATTCACAGAGGGCTGAGTGATACCAGCAATCACAGCATTGTAGGAGGGGGACAGTTGAACTCGGAGGCCTCCACCCCTGTTTAATGATGGGCGGTTTCTTTTCACAAAGATGGCCTCCTTTACTCCTCTCTCAAACCATCGTTCCTCTCTATCAAGGATGTGAACATCTTCATCCCTGAAAGAGTGACCGCTGGCCTGGAGATGAGTGTAGACTGCAGAGTCCTGACCTGATGATGTTGATCTTCTGTGCTGGGCCATCCTTTTGGCCAGTGGCTGTTTAGTTTCCCCGATATAAGACTGATCACAGCCCTCCTGACACTGAACAGCATACACAATATTACTCTGTTTGTGCCGGGGGACTGGATCTTTGGGATGAACCAGTCTTTGCCGTAATGTATTTTGAGGTTTAAAAGCCACTGGGACGTTGTGTTTAGAAAATAAACGTCTCAATGTCTCTGAAACCCCCGCAACATACAGAATGACCACTGGTCTGGGTCTGGGTTCCTTCTTTTCACCTGATGGCTGGCTGGAGTCCTGTTTGGGTTTCTTCTCTGCTTTCAGGAAGGCCCAGTTAGGATATCCACATTTCTCTAGAGCCTGTTTTGTGTGTGATTTCTCCTTCTGTCTGGCTCCTGAGTTAGTGGGGACGCTGTCTGCTCTGTGGTACAGAGTCCTGATGACTCCTAACTTGTGCTCCAGAGGGTGATGGGAGTCAAACTGTAAATACTGGTCTGTGTGGGTGGGTTTGCGGTACACCTCAGTTTGCAAATTTCCTCTATCAGAAACTGAGACCTCACAGTCCAAGAAAGCCAACCTGCCATTTGGACTGTGAGGTCTCAGTTTCTGATAGAGGAAATTTGCAAACTGAGGTGTACCGCAAACCCACCCACACAGACCAGTATTTACAGTTTGACTCCCATCACCCTCTGGAGCACAAGTTAGGAGTCATCAGGACTCTGTACCACAGAGCAGACAGCGTCCCCACTAACGCAGGAGCCAGACAGAAGGAGAAATCACACACAAAACAGGCTCTAGAGAAATGTGGATATCCTAACTGGGCCTTCCTGAAAGCAGAGAAGAAACCCAAACAGGACTCCAGCCAGCCATCAGGTGAAAAGAAGGAACCCAGACCCAGACCAGTGGCCATTCCATATGTTGCAGGGGTTTCAGAGACATTGAGACGTTTATTTTCTAAACACAACGTCCCAGTGGCTTTTAAACCTCAAAATACATTACGGCAAAAACTGGTTCATCCCAAAGATCCAGTCCCCCGGCAAAAACAGAGTAACATTGTGTATGCTGTTCAGTGTCAGGAGGGCTGTGATCAGTCTTATATCGGGGAAACTAAACAGCCACTGGCCAAAAGGATGGCCCAGCACAGAAGATCAACATCATCAGGTCAGGACTCTGCAGTCTACACTCATCTCCAGGCCAGCGGTCACTCTTTCAGGGATGAAGATGTTCACATCCTTGATAGAGAGGAACGATGGTTTGAGAGAGGAGTAAAGGAGGCCATCTTTGTGAAAAGAAACCGCCCATCATTAAACAGGGGTGGAGGCCTCCGAGTTCAACTGTCCCCCTCCTACAATGCTGTGATTGCTGGTATCACTCAGCCCTCTGTGAATAGCAAACAACCATCAGGGTGCTAACGATCCATTGTTAGGCTGATGGTCCTCCTTGATCATGTGAGCAGCTGGTTTCAGGCTGTCATCAGCCAACTGGTTGTGTAACACTGTGAGAGGGTGCTATTTATAAGACTGAGCTGAACCCAGCACCTCAGACTGAGGAAGTCTTTCGGACGAAAGACGAAACGTTTCTACAATTTTTTGCTTTGTTTTGTTTTTTTGTTTTTTTGAATGTCCAGAGGACCAGACTTAGCTTTTTTAGATTTTTCTACCTGGATTATTGAGCATGCATCAGGGTACTTGTACAGTAACGGTTGGTTGTTGCCATGACGACACAATGTTAACTGCTATTTTTTGTGAACCACCAGAGGGTGCTGTAAGACAATTTAATATTTCATTTTGACGGCTGCCTGTATTTATTTTCTAATTTCTTATTTCATTTATGACACAACGTGAACTGTTATTTTTTGTGAACCATCAGAGGGCGCTGTAGAATAATTTAATATTTCATTTTGACCGCTGTCTGTATTTATTTTTCTATTTTCTTATTACATTTATAAAAACTAATAAAAAGGAGAAAAAGGATGTTAAGCTAAAATAGGGTTAAAACCAGATTACATTAAATCCATGTTAAAGCGTTTTAAACTTTTCAGCTTAGGGTTTATGCTATATCATAAAACAGGAAGTAAATGTATAGTTTGATTTTTTTAAGGTCTTAATTTTTGTAATTTTGAAACCACTATACGATCATATGTTAAAAAGAGTACTGTATTGTCTGAAATTGTTGTAAGAAAAGAAAGTTAATTCTCAATAGTCCAGGTATCAAATCCGCTCATTCTCAATCAGTTCATCTGGACAGTTTCTTTTTAGCAGAAACGTTTCACCCTCACTCCAGAGGGCTTCCTCAGTCAGAGTAGTCCAAAGCACACTGAAGTTAACCCACCAAGTAAGCAACTTGTCCACATAAGTTGCTTACTTGGTGGGTTAACTTCAGTGTGCTTTGGACTACTCTGACTGAGGAAGCCCTCTGGAGTGAGGGTGAAACGTTTCTGCTAAAAAGAAACTGTCCAGATGAACTGATTGAGAATGAGCGGATTTGATACCTGGACTATTGAGAATTAACTTTCTTGTCTTGAACCACTTTGGACATGTCTGCCTGCCTGGGAGGAGTCGACGAGGGACACACCCCCAGAAACCATCTTGGCTACAGCAAACTGGTTGGTCCACATAAGTTGCTTACTTGGTGGGTTAACTTCAGTGTGCTTTGGACTACTCTGACTGAGGAAGCCCTCTGGAGTGAGGGTGAAACGTTTCTGCTAAAAAGAAACTGTCCAGATGAACTGATTGAGAATGAGCGGGTGTTGTAAGAAAAGTTTTAGACAGTTGGTCAGCTCTCTGCTGTGATGGCCACACCAGTGGAGGAGCTAACTACATGTTGTTTGTGCTGTGAACCACTCATTTTGCAGTAAAGTTCCACTTCATCCAACCCACTGGCCTCTGAGAGTGTGATTATGACAGGACGGGTCC
>JBBPBX010012937.1:0-53233 GCA_038048925.1 Garcialebias charrua
CCACTACAGCGAATCAGCGCTCGCTACGAGTGATTGACAGCTCACAGCTCTCGTTTTATCCAATCACAGCTCATAAACAAACGTGTACACGTAGCCTTTAACGCTACCTATTAGCACAATAGAACGCAACTTTACAGACCCTTAAAACAACTCAAACGCTTCAAATTAACTTCCCAAAATTCTGAAACGTGGCAATCACAATTAAAACAGGCACGACTTAGCTACGCTCAGTAACCCAGCACTGCAGCTGCAGAACAAACACGGACTCGCTCGGAGCCACTTAAGGTCGGTTCCGGTCCACTTTTTAATGGAGCAGGAAACGGGTCTGACAGAACCCAGCCGACAACGTTCTAACAGTAATATGCTTTTTCGACCTGCTCTAATATATAAAAATACCACACACAGCAATCTCGCAGATGTTAACAGCTTTTCAGGCAGTTTGACTCGGCGGTCAACAAAGCTTTGTACCGGAGTCTGTGCGTGAACTGGACCGAACGGAACCAGAACCCCCCCACAGACCACGGGCTGACAAAACTTCACCTAAAGCTTCCCACAGCGTGTTAAGGAGTTGAACAATAACAATCTCTCAGCTTCAAATGATAAAAACATGCAGAATCTGCCTGTCTTGAACACCCCAGCCAAAAATTATCACCTTCAGAGTCCAAAAATTGGAACAATCATGCCAACATAACGTTTCAAGTTCATGAGAGATTACAGATTTATCAATAAACTTTTAGAAAACACGTAGGGCCACCAGATGAAGGAAACATGAGGGAGACCCTATATTGTGTCTTTAAACACATATAGTGCCACCCAGATGTAACTAAAGGATTTTAACAGGGGTCAGTATTAAGCTGACCTCTTTATCCTTAATTAATTTACTTATTCAGATTGAATAGTAATTTCACGGATTCTTTTCTTTTTCAGTTTACCCAATATTTCTGTGATCTTTATGATGGATAAATAAACAAGGCCATTAAGTGACAAAGACGTTAACTTAGTTGGTATGCCAGGCGACACTACCATTTATTTAAAATAAATCAACTAAATTAACACCATTACACTTGATTGACATGATTTCACTTTCTTTCAATTTAATACGTCAGCACACTTAAATTTAACACAACAGACTTCAATATTGGATGTTAAACATATTTAGTCTGAGGGCTCTTTAGCTTAAAATAGTTTCCAGCTTAGATTGAGAGAAAAAGATAGGAGGAAGATGGGAGATGGTTTAAAGGAAATTATCTTGAGCATGATACCAAAAGTGACACTTCCATCCGACTTCTGCTAAAATCCAGGTACGTTTGTAAACAGCTCTTTACCTTTCGACGAGTCTGATAAAGAAATGACACCAGCCTTCAGATGCGCAGAGTCCTTTAGTCCCAGCACGTCCAAAACTGGTTCTAGTTTACGTTTCAACGTCTCCTGGTTTCCGCTTGGTCATCAGAGAATATGTCAGCTCCTGGCCTCTGACTTCAAGATAAACTTATTCCAGGAAGGAATAAACAAAGTTTTGAGCTTGCGCTCGTTCGAAGTGGACTCATAACAGCCTGTTATTTAGTCCTTAGCTGAATGACTGTCCTTGGCGGGTGACAGGCATTCATTCAGCTCTTTGGGACGTCTTCATGTCTTTGAAGCTCCCAGAAACTCTGGCGTTCCAGCAACAGCTTAGAACTTAAAAAAGGAACAGAGAGGAGAGAAACTTGTCTCTTTTTCATTGGTCCACTTGTTATCACTATTCAAGGTGAAATTCAGCGCAGAGAAGGAAATTGTTTAGGAAAAGTATCTGAGTGAGAGACTTTCAGACGCTAGATGAGAGTTTTAGCTGAAACTCGACAAAAACAATTTCAGTGTAAGTCAGTTTGACATTTTAGCTGAACTTTGACACCTTTTCACTTGCAGAAATGACACATTGATGTTTCACATTTAAAGAATAACAGCATATAACATATATCATGAAAATGACAAAAGTTATTCTTTTGATCACATTAGAATAAAATCAAAGATAGAAATAGTCTCTTTTGATGACTATATTCTCAGATTACAACTAATGGAATGATTTTGTGGTAAATGTCTTGCTTTACTGAGAGGTCAGTAAAGGTCATCACTGGACAGTTCAAAAACCTTAGTTTGACCCTGGGTAGGTCGACTACACACCAGAGGACCGGTTCGGATGGGACCAGTATGAAAACAGAGTAGAGTCCAGTTCATCAACGTAGTTACAGTTCGATTAGCGTGTTTTTAATAGTGTTCAGTTTACTTCTCAGTGTTTGTGTGACATACAGTTTGTGGTGTTGAATAAATTAAAACAAAATAAACCTGGTGTCTTCATTTTCAAATGTAATAACACGCAACATGTTACGCATCGTTTAAATGACTTAACGAGTCCAGATAGCTTCATTTAGCTCAAATAACTTTATATATCTCTCACGCTAACATAAATATTGTTTATTATTGTTAAACTGTTATTATTTAGCACATTTAGTATGTTCTAGTGCAGCGTGACATGTGAAATATCCACCTCCCTCGTTCTATAAACAGTGATATTAGAAGTGGATCAGACTCTGTCTCTTCCAACACAGATGCAGCTTCATTCAGGTGTAGATTAATTAAATATGAGACTCAAAATATATTCAACCAGTCGTAGTTCAAAAAGTGGTGCATGTCCGCCGCCATTGTTGATAGAAATGCCGTCTGTCCCCGCGTGCGTGCGTGCATGTGGTTCAAACAAAAGCTCAGCGGGAGATGTTCGTGTTATCAGCGGGGGGTCAGAGAATAACGTTGGTTACGTATTGTAACCCCAGATTCTATGAGTGTAAGTGTAGCCCTTTAAAGTCTGTCGCTATTTGGGTTTACCCGCGTGCAACGCGCCAAACACTGAAAACTTCTTGTCCACGCCCACCTGCTGTGGGCCCCACCCGGTCCGCTATAAACTGCGTCTGGACCGGAGCTCGACTCCCAAAGGCATATTCTTTTCTTCAGCCATTTGAGAGCCAGTGAGGCCCAGGTTTTAAAGGACTATGCTTACTCTCATAGAATCTGGGGTTACAATATGTAACCAATGTTTTATTTCGTGTAAGCTACGCCCTTTAAAGGCTGTCGCTATTTGGGTTTAAAGGACGGAGCAGGATATGGTCCATGCCTCACTGGGTCTGACCGAGAACCATAACAACACCCTGACAACCGCCTAAACCTCATTCAAGCGTAATTACGCACCATTGATCCATGCAACTGGTGCGGACTGAGTTACAGGTGTGCAACCTCTGTGCCTGATCTCAGCTGAATGAATTTTTATTCATATCAGGCAAAAGAGAAATATGAAAAGGAAACCGGGCTACAGCAAACTGGTTGGTCCACTGAAGTTGTTTACTTGGTGGGGTAGCTTCAGTTTGCTTTGGACTACTCTGACTGACGAAGCCCTCTGGAGTGAGGGTGAAACGTTTCTACTAAAAAGAAACTGTCCAGATGAACTGATTGAGAATGAGCGGATTTGATACCTGGACTATTGAGAATGAACTTTCTTGTCTTGAACCACTTTGGACATGTCTGCCTGCCTGGGAGGAGTCGACGAGGGACAAGCCCCCAGAAACCATCTTGGCTACAGCAAACTGGTTGGTCCACTTAAGTTGTTTACTTGGTGGGGTAGCTTCAGTTTGCTTTGGACTACTCTGACTGACGAAGCCCTCTGGAGTGAGGGTGAAACGTTTCTACTAAAAAGAAACTGTCCAGATGAACTGATTGAGAATGAGCGGATTTGATACCTGGACTATTGAGAATGAACTTTCTTGTCTTGAACCACTTTGGACATGTCTGCCTGCCTGGGAGGAGTCGACGAGGGACAAGCCCCCAGAAACCATCTTGGCTACAGCAAACTGGTTGGTCCACTTAAGTTGTTTACTTGGTGGGGTAGCTTCAGTTTGCTTTGGACTACTCTGACTGACGAAGCCCTCTGGAGTGAGGGTGAAACGTTTCTACTAAAAAGAAACTGTCCAGATGAACTGATTGAGAATGAGCGGATTTGATACCTGGACTATTGAGAATGAACTTTCTTGTCTTGAACCACTTTGGACATGTCTGCCTGCCTGGGAGGAGTCGACGAGGGACAAGCCCCCAGAAACCATCTTGGCTACAGCAAACTGGTTGGTCCACTTAAGTTGTTTACTTGGTGGGGTAGCTTCAGTTTGCTTTGGACTACTCTGACTGACGAAGCCCTCTGGAGTGAGGGTGAAACGTTTCTACTAAAAAGAAACTGTCCAGATGAACTGATTGAGAATGAGCGGATTTGATACCTGGACTATTGAGAATGAACTTTCTTGTCATGAAAAGGAAACATTTCCCATGAAGGAGAAATGATTTTTCCTGTTTGAAGGAATTCTTATACAAAAACAACGTCTACCAAATAAAGACAGAAACAAGGCTGTGTTGTTTAGTCGATAATTTTTTTATTGTTGTTTTCCTTTCTTGTTTTTATTCTATTTTATCTTTTATAGTTGTTTGACTGTGAAAAAAATCACTCTGTCATAACTCTGACAGACTCCTAACTCCTGAAAAAATGTCCAAGATGGCGCAATTGTTTGAGGCTCGCTGTCTGATGCTCTCCCTGTTTTTTCTGTTTGCTTTTAATTTTAACACAAGTGTAAACACTCGGATTGTGTATGATCGCCAAAGATTACTGGACATTGGAGCCTCGACTGGTAATATGATACCATGGAATTATACTGGAGACAAGACCCCGCCCTTGCTGCTGGGCATTCCAGCTTACCTGTGTCGTTCCTGGTCTCTACATTTCCGACCGAAGCGAACCCGCCACCGTGGCAGACGCAACGGTTGGCTAGTATGTGCGAAGGCAGCTTTGGGGCATTGTTTTCCGGACACATTCAGTGTACGTAGGCTGGTGCCGCGCCTCTCCTTCCCGTTGCGCGTGCTGGATCCTGTGGGTACCTGCTTGGTGCCTGTTGGTGGAGGCCATGATAGAGCGGTCCAGCCCCATCCTTCCTGCACTCCTCGTCCCTGTAGACGTGGGGTAAATCTTCTTAACCTACAATCTCTTCGCCGGGAATCTCGGACGCCAGATGGTGGCGGAGATCCGCCGATCTCAACCAAGATCGGTCTGATAAATGCTAGGTCACTAGCAAACAAAATATTCGTCATCAAGGATTACTTTTCCTCTCAAGGCCTGGATTTCTTGTTTATAACTGAATCATGGACAAGTGGTTTAGGTGAGTCCAACGTCTTTAATGAACTTTTGCCGCCAAACTGCTGCTACTTTAATTTTCCGAGGATGACGGGTCGAGGAGGAGGAATAGTGACAGTTTTTAAAAACTGTTTTACTTGTAAACAGTTGCCTCCAGCCCGTTTTTGTAGCTTTGAGCTTGGTCTCTTTGAACTTGGTAGCTCCCACACTGTGTTATGTGCAGTGGTCTATTGGCCACCAAAGTATAACAAAGATTTTATAAATGACTTTTCTGATTTCCTGGCTGATATCATGCCATGGTATGACAAAATTTTATTGGCTGGTGATTTCAATATCCGTGTCTGTTGTCCTACTTCACCTATGGCTCAGTCGTTTCTTAATGTTATTGATTCTTTTAATCTTGTGCAGTTTGTGACTGGTGCTACGCATGAGTTTGGACACACACTTGATTTGGTTTTATCTTTTGGTCTACCAGTTTTTAACTTAGTGATTGGTGACCCATTATTTTCAGACCATATGCCTGTTTCATTTGAGATAAAGCAGTCCATCACTAAAGTTAAACCATGTGTTGCAGTTCGGCTCTGTCGTGTTCTTAACCCTTCTACTGCTGTTCAGTTTTCTTCTGTTTTTAATAAGAACTGTACAATTCCCAGAGACTGTGGGTAATATAACCGAGGGTATCAGCAACTGGTTTTATTCTACCAGCAAAGCAGCTCTGGATTTGGTGGCACCATTAAAAATTAGACCTGCAAAATCCAAACATGAACCCTGGTTAAATGATGTCACTCGGACAGCCAGGAGAAACTGTCATAAAGCTGAATGTAAATGGAAATATGATAACCTGCAGGTATCACTCCAAATATTGAAGGAATGTTGGCGCTGTTATCAAAGGATTGTAAAAGATGCCAAAAGAAGATACCTGACTAATATCATTGTATCTAACAGTCACAACCCTGCTGTTTTATTTAGAACTATTAACTCTGTTTTGAATGCCCCACATGGTACTATAGTGGAGACTTCCCCTGCTGTCTGTGAAAGTTTCTTACACTTTTTTGTTGAGAAAGTCACTTCTATTAGGGCCCAGATCATACCCACTGTTCATGACCCTGTAGATACTGTGCCTTGCTCTGCTGTTTTTCATAGCTTTGAATGTGTGACTTTGCATTCCCTGCAGGAGGTCGTTAGCCACTTAAAGCCAACTGGTTCTCCAGATGATGCTATTCCACCTCGACTGTTCAATGATGTTTTTCTTACTATAGGTCCTTCGATCCTTGCTCTTGTGAATAGTAGCCTGTCCTCAGGTGCTGTTCCTGAAAATCTGAAACATGCACTTGTCCAGCCTCTAATTAAGAAACCAAACTTGGACCCTGCTGGCGAACTATAGACCAATTTCTAAATTGCCCTTCGTTTCGAAAATTCTTGAGAAGGTAGTTTATAATCAGCTAATGGCCTATCTCATTGAACATAATATTTTAGAGGTTTTTCAGTCCGGCTTTAAAGCATTTCATAGCACAGAGTCAGCTCTTTTAAAAGTTTTTAACAATATATTCTTGGCGACTGATTCTGGTGACTGCGTTGTTTTGGTGTTGTTGGATCTATCAGCTGCGTTTGACACAGTTGATCACAACATTTTAATCACACGTTTAGAACAGTGGGTGGGCATTGGTCATATAGCCTTAGACTGGTTTAGATCTTATCTGAGCAAGCGTACTTTTTGTGTCTGTCTCGATGGACATAGGTCCTCCTCTGCTCGGCTCTCATGTGGTGTTCTGCAGGGCTCAGTTTTGGGCCCTCTTCTATTTTTGTTGTACATCCTTCCACTTGGTTCTGTTTTTAGGAAATACGGGATTGCTTTTCATTGTTATGCAGATGACATACAGATCTACGTACCTTTAAAGAAAGCAGACTCAACCTCTCTTCGGTCTCCCTTCTTATGTTTGGAAGATTTGAAGGCCTGGATGGCCCTAAACTTCTCAAAGTCAAAGTCAAAGTCAACTTTATTGTCAGAACTGCAATATGTACAGGACATACACAGGACCGAAATTGCGTTTCTCTCAGTCCCTCGGTGCAACAGTAACCATCTAAACACTAAACACTAAAACATTTAATAAACATAAGCATAAAATAGTAAAAGTGTAACACTGTCCTGAGTTTTTTCATAATAGTATAAAAGTATGAAAATTTACACCAACACTGAAACACCAAACACCCCTAAAACACCAAACACCCAATGAACATAAGCATAAAATGAAATAATAAAAGTGTAATACTGTCCTGAGTTTTTGCATAGTAGTATAAAAAGTATAAAAAGTATATCTATAAAATAAACTGAAGTTTCTAGCATTGACATTTGCAAAGAGTGGCACAGCAGCATATAAGTTAATGTACACAGTATATGTATGAGGTAGTTGATGTTGGTATAGAGGCAAAGTGGCATATGAAGTAAGGCACATAAGGCACATTTGGCATCCTTAGATAAGGCTAGTCAGAGAATGCTGTATATGTATCTGCAGTAGTGTAGATAAAAGTAGTGTAAATGTAAACAGTAGTAATAAATGTAAAGCAGTAGTAATAAATGTAAACAGTATTAATAAATGTAAACAGTGAATGTAAACAGTAGTATGACTATAGGCAGTAATGTAATACAAACATTAGTGCAAATATGAGAAGTAGTGCAAACTGAATGAGCACATGACCGAGAGTTTAGTGAATAACCCGTTTGATGACACAGAGTCCAGTGTTAAAAACTTTGTGTTGAGTGGTAATGTGTGAGAAAGTTTTTTGTGTTAAGGCAGTTCAAATGGGAGGGGAGGCAGAGCAGGCAGAGTGTTTAGCATTCTGACTGCCTGATGAACAGAGCTGTCTCTCAGTCTGCTGGTTCGAGCCTGGAGACTCCTCAGTCTCCTCCCTGATGGCAGCAGTCTAAAGCGGCTGTGTAGTGGGTGTGTGGGATCACCTGCCATGCAGTGGGCTTTCCGAGTGAGGCGTTTGCTGTGTAAGTCCTGCAGTGAGGGCAAGGAGGTGCCGACGATCTTCTCAGCTGCTTTCACGATGCGCTGGAGGCTCTTGCGGCAGGATGCAGTGCATGCACCAAACCACACAGTGATGCAGCTGGTCAGGACACTTTCTATGGCACCCCTGTAGAAGGTGCACATGATGGGGGTTGAAGCTCCAGCCCTTTTCAGCTTGCGGAGAAAGTAGAGGCGCTGGTGAGCCTTCTTGGCCAGTGCTGCAGTGTTCCTGCTCCAGGACAGGTCCTTTGAGACGTGCACTCCCAGGAACTTGGTGCTGTCCACTCTCTCCACTGCGGTGCTGTTGATGGTCAGAGGGGCATGTTGTGCATCCCTCTTCCTGAAGTCCACGACAATCTCCTTTGTCTTCTCCACGTTGAGAGTGAGATTGTTGTGTCCGCACCACAAGGCCAAGCGGCTCACCTCGTTCCTGTAGTCCGTCTCATCGTTGTTGCTGATGAGACCTACCACTGTTGTGTCGTCCGCAAACTTGATGAAGTGGTTGGAGCTGTACGATGGTGTGCAGTCGTGTGTTAGCAGGGTGAATAGAAGGGGGCTCAGCACACATCCTTGTGGGGCCCCTGTGTTCAATGTGATGGTGCTAGATGTGTTACTCCCGATCCGTACTGTCTGTGGTCTCCCGGTCAGGAAGTCTAGCAGCCAGTTACACATTGAGGTGTTCAGCCCCAGACTGTCCAGTTTATGGATGAGCTGTTGGGGGATGATGGTGTTGAATGCCGAGCTGAAGTCGATGAACAGCATTCTAACATAAGAGTCCTTCGTGTCCAGATGTGTGAGAGCTGTGTGGAGGGCAGAGGAGATGGCATCGTCGGTTGAGCGATTAGGTCGGTATGCAAATTGGAAGGGATCCAGGGAGGCAGGGAGGACAGATGTGATGCTTTTCATGACTAGCCGTTCAAAGCACTTCATCAGGATGGGGGTGAGTGCTACTGGGCGATAGTCATTGAGGCATGCGGGCGTTGCCTTCTTTGGGACAGGGATGATGGTGGTGGCTTTGAAACAGGTGGGGACGATGGCCTGGCTCAGTGAGATGTTAAAGATGTCCGTGAAGACCGCTGCGAGTTCCCTTGCACAGTCCTTCAGCACACGACCAGGTATGTTGTCAGGACCAGAGGCCTTCCGGGCATTAATCTTGATAAATGATCGCCTTACGCTGTCTGAGGACAGCGCCAGCACCTGGCCATCAGGAGAGGGGGGAGTTTATGTGCAGGTGTGCTGTTACTTGCCTCAAACCGAGCAAAGAACTCATTCAGTTCATTCAGCGTAGAGGTTGAGCTGTCACAGGTCTGGGGGGTGGTTTGTAGTTTGTGATGGTCTGTATTCCCTGCCACAGACTGCGTGTATCCTTGCTGTCCTTGAAACGGTGAGCTATTTTCCTGGAATACTGCTCTTGGCCTTTCTGATGCCCCGATCCAGGTTCTTTCTGGCTGCCTTCAGGCCCACCTGATCTCCCGCTTTGAAGGCAGCATTCCTGGCTTTCAGGAGTCTGTAAACCTCAGCTGTCAGCCATGGCTTCTGATTAGCCCGAACAGTGATGGTTTTGAGGTTGGTAACATCATCAATGCACTTGGTGATGTATGAACATACAGTGTCTGAGTACTCCTGGAGACATGTGTTGTTGTTTGTGGTAGCAGCTTCTTTGAACATACCCCAATCTGTGGTGTCAAAACAGTCCTGGAGTGCCTCTGAAGACCCCTCTGGCCACACTCGTATCTGCTTGCGGACTGGTTTTGTGACTTTCACCAGCGGCCTGTATGCTGGCTTTAGCATAACACAGATATGGTCAGAAGCACCAATGTGGGGGAGGGGGAGGGCTCTGTAGGCATTTTTCATGGTGGTGTAAACTTGGTCCAGTGTGTTGTTTCCTCTTGTTGCAAAGTTTATGTTTTTGTATGTTTTTGGAAATACACTCTTTAAATCTGCATGGTTGAAATCACCAGCCGTGATGAGAAAAGCATCAGGATGGGCTGTTTGTTGCTCACTGATGTGCAGATATAGTTCATTCAAAGCCTCACTTCTAACTTTGCTGTTGGAGCTTGGAGGAATATATACAGCAACAATCAAAACAGCTGTAAACTCCCTCGGTAAATAGAACGGTCTGCATTTAATAGTCATGAACTCCACTAAATGTGAGCAGTGTTTGTAGACCACAGCAGCATCCAGGCACCATGCTTTGTTGATGTAAACACAGAGCCCCCCTCCCCTTGTCTTACCTCCCTCGAGGGTTCGGTCCGCTCTGTAGCATGTTAGCTGCTCCAGCTGAACAGCATGGTCCGGAACGTTGTTGTTGAGCCACGTTTCCGTGAATACAAACACACAACAGTCTCTCACAGTCTTTTGTGTCGTTCGTAGCAGGCGTATATAATCCAGTTTATTGTCCAAGGAGCGCACGTTAGCCAAAACCATGGATGGGATCGCCGGTTTGTGTGGGCTAGCTGCTAGCCTAGCTCTGACACCTCCGCGTTTACCCCGCTTCTGTTTTCTGTCACGCCGCTTGTGGCGTTTCCACGGCGGGCGCGATGAAGGGAGGCTCAGGGCTGGCTTCCGCTTACTGTCCAGCCGCTTGTGGCGCTTCCACGGCGGGCGCGATGAAAGGAGGCTCGGGGCTGGCTTCCAAAGCAGGCCGCAGTCACGAAGCTCATTTAGCTTCTGTTCGAGCTCATGTAGCTTCTCCTGGAGTTCATTGTTTATTCCCAAATGAGCGTTTTTTCCGACATCAAGCAGGAACTCACGGCTATACTTGCGTTCTTGAACACGTAAACATGACGAAGACGTGCCGGCACATTGCGGCATGCAGGACAAAGAAGACGAAAACACTGTGTTGTCGGGAGAGAGAGAAGCCGCAGCCTTTGCACACAGAGGTGGTGATTTTTGGCAGTTCGACTGAAGACTCTCTGTCCGATTGCTCCTTGGCTCAGTATGTTAGACCAGTTGTTACAAATCTAGGGGTCAATCTAGATGCTGGTCTTAGGCTGTAGTCTCAAGTTAAAGCATTTGTCAAATCCAGCTTCTTTCATTTGAGGCAGCTAGCCAAAGTAAAAGCCATCCTTCCTAGATAGCACTTTGAAACAGCAATCCATGCATTTGTGACTACACGGCTAGATTACTGTAATTCGCTTTATGTAGGTATTAGTGATTCATGTACTTCTCAGCTTCAGAGGGTTCAAAATGCAGCTGCACGACTCTTAACAGGTACACGAAAATTTGACCATATTTCCCCTCTTTTGGCTTCTTTGCACTGGTTGCCGGTGCGTTACAGAATTCATTTTAAAATACTTTTATTTACTTTTAAAGCTCTAAATGGCCATGCCCCTCCATACCTGTCAGAGCTGCTGCATTACTACACACCCTCTCGTTCGCTCAGGTCAGCTGACCAGTTGCTTCTGAGGGTACCGAGGACAAAGCGCAAGCTTAGAGGGGACCGTGCTTTCTCTGTGGTAGCTCCTAAGCTCTGGAATGACCTCCCATTAGACATAAGACAGGCCTCTTCACTTGCTGTTTTTAAGTCTCTTCTTAAAACCCATCTTTTTTCTTTGGCTTTTGGTACAATCTGAGATGTTTTAACTTTGTTTTATTGTATTCATAATTTATTATTTTAGTACTGTTTTTAATTCCTTGATTGCATTGTAATTTATGATTGTATTGTATTTTATGATTGTGTGTACAGCACTTTGGTCCTGTTAGGTGCATAAAGTTCTCTATAAATAAAGTTGGTATGGTATGGTATAGAACTGAATGTGTCAGTGGAGGGCTAGAGACATCACGTGAATAAAAACAGATGAAGGGGGTTGGTGACGATCATGAGGCCGCAGAGCAAATTTCCTACACAGACACTCCTCTGTACAGAGCCGTGGAGGTTGAAATCCCCCCTCGTAGAATGAGCCCTGAGTCCTTCAGGTGGTTGGAGACCAGAAGAACTGTAGGCATGTGAAATAGTTTCACATAACCAATGTGACAAACGTTGGAAGATAAAGGCTGACCCTGTGATCGTTCCCTGAAGTGTACAAACAACTGATCGGATTTACTCACCGTGGCTGTGCGTGTCACATAACATATGAACGCGTGTACTAGGCAGAGCAGGTGCAATTGTTCCTCCTCTGTATTTTTGTGGAAAGGAGGACAGAACCCATCCAGCGTAATGACTCTGGACCTGAACGAACTTTTTATGCTTTTGGGTATAAAAACAGGATTTGGCCGGAGTTCTGTTGAACTTTTATCTCCTTGAATTTTGAGACAAGAAGGAGCAACGGACAGACCTGACAAGTCACTCACTCTTTTAGCTCACGTCAGAGCTAATAACAAAGCTGTTTTAAATGACAAATACTTCAAAGGTATCTGATCCAAAGGCTCAAACAAATCTTTAGTCATTGTACTAAGGACAAATACTAAGTCCCATTGTGGTACCAGAGTGCGTGTCACTGGTCTAAGCCGGCGCGCGCCTTTCAGAAACTGTTTTTTAAAGGGTGATTGAAAATCACCCTTTAAAAAACTATTGAGAATGAACTTTCTGGTGATTGAAAACTGTTCTATCATTGAAACCTTCATGACAGGAAGAAATCGTTGCAGCATAAGTTTTAATTGTTGGCGAAAGCTAAATTTCTGTTCAGCAGCAACTGCAGGTAGGATAAAATGCAACCCAGGGAACATGAAGTTGGATCCACCTCTTTTTCTAGGCACCATCGCTGAAAAGCAGCCCATTTAGGAGCGTAAACAGCTATAGTAGATTTTGCGCGTGCTCCCTGGATGGTGCATATTATGTCTTTAGAAAAACCGAATTTTTTTAACCGTTCTCGTTCAGCAACCAGACCCACAGGTGTTGACTTATTATAGGAAAACTCCTGATTGCTCCCCCCGCCTACAGGAGCACATCGTCTCTCCATGGCAACTTCCATGATTGACTCGTCAGCTACTGCAACACTGGGAACCACGGGGCGTTCGTGCGTTCCGGGGCGATCAGAATCATTGTCAAATTCTCCTCTCTCACGCTCTCCAGTAGTGCTGACAACAGAGGAACTGGGGGGAAGGCATAAATTAGCGTTTTGGGCCATGGTTTGTGTGCAAACGCATTCACCCCTAGTGGCAGGGCATCTTGTGGATTTAAAGTGAAAAACAGAACGCACTGAGAGTTCTCTCGAGTGGCCATCAGGTCCACTTCCGCTCTTCCAAACCTGCTCCAGATTTGTGAGATAAGATCTGTGTGGAGACACCAATCCCTGTCCAGGGGACGTCCTCTCGACATAATATTTGCTCCTCTGTTTAGAACGCCTGGGATGTAAACTGCTTTGATCGAGCGTGTGTGCGCGCGCCCAACAGAGCAGTTTCCTGGTTGTGTTAAGCAGCTAGACTGAGCGCACGCCCCCGTGGCAATTTATGTACGCTGTTGTGCTTCTGTTGTCCATGTGGACCATCACGTGATGATCCTGGACCAGTGGAGCAAAATGTCTGAGGACTTTTTGTACTATGCGAAGTTCCAGTACGTTTATGTGGAGACGTGTTGGTCGGCCATATCCTTCCTATCCTTTGTGACAGGCAAGTCCCTTCCCAGCCGGAGAGGGACACGTCTGTGGACACTGAACAACGTCACTTTGCCTAGGGGAACTTCTTCTGACAAGTTCAAGGGAATCCCCCAGTGTTTCAGATCGGCTCTCACAGATGGGGGGACGGTGATCAGACACCGTTTATGACATACAGGATTGACTTTCAGTCGACTAAACCATCTTCGCAGGTGCGCATAAAAAATAACCCTAATGGGACAACCATGTTAGCAGCTGACTTCATTCCCAATAATTTCATGACTGTTAATGCTGTTACTGTTCTGAGAGGTTGGACTAACTGAAGCAGTGACGTCAGAGATTCCCCCATCTTTTCTGACAGAACAGCTGTCATGCTAACTGAATTTAAATTCACTCCCAAGAATGTGATTCGATAGGACGGAATTATCGAGCTTTTCTTCCAATTTATGGTGAAACCCAGATGAGACAATGTTTCACTCAAACAACTGTTTGTGTCTCTGCCTTTTTTCTGGACCGAGATAACAGCAGAAGATCGTCCAGATAAAACAGGATATTCATACCTTTCGTTCAAAGTGGTTGGAGGGCTGCTTCCATGCATTTTGAAAACGTGCATGGAGCAAGAGCATACCCAAAGGGGAGACGGTAGTATTGAAAACAGGCCCCTTGAAAGGAAAAACTGAGGAACTTCCTATGCTTGTTTATTATTAGGATATGAAAATATGCATCCTTCAGATCTATTGAGACAAACCACTCTCCCTACATCACATTTTCGAGAACACGTTTCGCTGTCAGCATGTAAAAAGGCCGTTCCATGATTAATTTGTTGAAGGCTGACAGATCCAGAATTGGTCTGAGCCCCCCCCCAATTTATTCGGAACCAGGAAGTACCGGGAGTAAAAACTGGCTTCCTCCTTTTCCTGAGGGACTTAGGAAATCACATATTTTTCTAAGAGCTCCTTCAGCTCTGATTGGAGGGTTACACCTTGTCCTGGAGATGTTAACTTTGTTTCTAACTCTCCGTTGAATTTTGGTGGTGTTTTTGCAAACTGCAGAGTGTAACCTCTGTGGATTAAACGATGTAGCCACTTGTTTAAAGTGCAAGTTTCCTGCCACACCCTGTTGCACACTGAGAGTGGGAAAGAATGAATGTTGACTTTAAAAAAGGCTTAAATATTTTCAATTTTTAAGCAAGCCTACTCTGCCTCCACATGATTTTATCTCTGATCTTAGTTGATATTATCGTTGTTTTTAATTGATTTTATTATTTTTTTATATTTTATCTTTGATTTTACTTGATTTTATCACTTGTTTTTATTTGATCATTGATTTTAGTTGCACTTTGTAGCACTTTGAGATTTTTGTTAATGAAAAGTGCATTACAAATTAAATTCATTATTATTATTATTATTAATATTATTATTATTATTATAATGTTTTGTCTCGTGAGGGAGAATAAATGTGCCTCTACCGCCGTCAAGTTGACAATGCTCAAACTGACCCATGGGAGGTTGGTGTGAAAAGGGCCGTTTATCAGCTTCTACGTAACGGTTTGTTACATTGTTCAAGGTTTGAAGCAAGCTCTGAAACATTTGCACGTTATTGCAGGTTTATTGTACAGATAAGTGGAAATTACAACTCACATCTCGTCTGTCTCCAGCTAGAACAGACCTCTCTCTCCGCTTTGTCCCATACTGCCCTTCAGAGGGTTGGCTCACAGTATCAACCCTGTTGGTGTCGTCATCTCCTCATAGGACAACCTTCTCTTACCCATGTGGCCAGCCTCTCAGCCAATGATACTACCATCCTTGATGTAAACAAGAAGTGTCGGGTCTGTTGTGTTGTGTAGGCGTATAACTAAAACTCTTCCCTACTGGAAACAAAACCCGGAACTAAAGGTTCTGCATTGGTTTACTATACATTTATATTGCAGAACATAGGTGTACACATTTTTTAGAAACATAACAGATATCATACTGACAGAAATATATTTCAGGTTCTTGCCATGTTCCCTGGCTGTGCCCGGTTGTGTAGAAGAACCGGCGTTAGCGGGTAAACAAAACAAACGTCTCTTTCGTGTTGGTTCGCTGCCAGCGCTCGCTTCTGTCAGATTGACAGGAGGGAGGGGTGAGTAACCCCTGCATAAAGCTCTCACTTTAAGTGCAGGTTCATGAATTTTAGCTGAGTGTATGGGAACAGAAAATCCTCTGTGTCGTTTGGACAATATCCCATTGTCAAACAACTTACCACTCTGTGTCCTCTGACAGCTGTCAGCGCTCGTCTCCTCTGACAGGCGGGGAGGCGAGGCTGGTGGGTTCATGCCGGGTTCGCTGAACGCAGCAGCACAGGCTTCTGTTTGTGTATCATTACACCAAAACATTTTCCCTGTTTGCTCACCTTTGAAAAGTTGCCTCAGGTCAACTGTCTTATTAATTGTGGGGGATGTGTTTACAAAAAACGGGAGAGATGAATTCAACGTGTCTGAATGAAAAACTCCGTTTTTTGAGAAAGGTTTTTTATTGTTCACATTAAAACCACTACTCATTTCCAGTGGTGGGCACCAGCCCGCTAAAGCGCAAATCCGCTAATTATGGACCTAAACAATGTGTTTGCGCTTTAGCGGATTTACTGATTTTTATAATTCATAAGCAGATTTGCGCTTTTTCTATTTAAAATGCAGTACCGCTAATAACGTATTATCTATCAGTATTCATTGTCTTGAACAGTGGAAAGTTTAACTGTTATGAATCACAATGCACGTGATCCATTCTACAGCTCCCCTCCCAACTAACAGCAATCATTGAGAGAAGGTATATGTCCATTCTTCCTGTTGCTTTCAGTCATTGTTCTGATTTTACAGACATTTCCCACAATGCTGCTGTGTCTGCTTACGTAGCAGGAAGGCAATGGTTAATGTTTCCTGTAATCCGTGCTTTGCTTTCGTCATGTACCCATAATGCATTGCAGCGCTTCAGTTTTCCAGTAAAAAGTTTTAAAATTACTTTACTTTTTGTGACAGCACCTGTGTGACAGCACCTGTGTAACAGCACCTGTGAATGGACGCGGGCACACCTTGGCTGCCGTTGCTCCTCATACTTTTTGCTCCTCTAACTTTTTTGTTACTTTCTGCTGTCTTTTTTTTTTCACCGACCCTTGTTGGGTATTTCTACCTTTCTGTTATTAAGTTTTAGAGCAACTGTCTTTTCTGACTGCGTTGTGGATCTGCAGACGTTACAAGCTACCGGTCAAAGCAGTTGGCCGCTTGTCCTGAGCCTGGTTCTGCTGAAGGTTTCTTCCTTCTAAAAATGAGTTTTTCCTTTCCACTGATGCCATTGTGCTTGCTCAGGATGGGAGAATATAGCGAAGCCAAGATTTGACTTGTTTGCTGGGTTCCTTAGATAGAAAACTTTACTAGTCTAACCGGAATTTTAGTAGTGGGGGCTGTCAACCTCCCGCTAGCTCCAGCACAAATTTAGCTTAGAGAACCACGTAGCTGCATTTATTGTTCGCTTACCTGCTGCCTCTCTCAACTTCCTGTGTCCTCTGGACTGTTCTGGATTCTCTCCTGTACTCCGTCATGGTAATGCTCATTCAAGTTACCTCTCTCTGCTTCTTGTATATCTTTTTCAGAGCCGTGGGCCTGCTGTTAGCGGCTAGCTCCGTGCTAGCTTCTACCGGCTTGACGATGTTGACATACTCCGCTTTGCAGTTGTTTGAACTTAACAACTGCTCCATTCCTCCTTCTATTTCCACCATCAAACAACTGGGACTTCTGCAAAGACCTCGTTACATCCATAGAAGCTCTTGAAAGAAATCAGTTTATTCTAAGCAAGCGCCGGGCTTTGACTCGATTCCTTCTGTCTGGACTGAGAGACGTGTCACACCTCGATTACGTCATCAGAACGCTGCGTCTGTAGTCCCTTGTAGTCCACAGCGTACGAAGTGGCAAGGAAAACGTGGAGTGGACTTCAGTCTGCTTAAACTCGATTTAAAGGCTTTTACTCCAACTATTAAAGTAGAACTTTTCAATGTGCAATCACTATCCAACGAATCATGTCTAATTCATGATCACATTCTGGAGAAGAACTTGGACCTTATGTGTCTTACAGAAACTTGGCATAAACCAGATATGTACAGTTCTCTGAATGAAGCGTGTCCCTCTGGATGTAGTTATCTGCAGAGAGCCCGCAGCACTGGCCGCGGTGGTGGACTGGCGGTAATTTATCGTAGTAATTTAAAATGTTCTCTTCTGGTTTCTCAGGACTTTTCTTCTTTTGAATGTCTGTCCTTCAGCTTCAAAACCCCACTTCTGATGAATGTTATATAAATTTATAGGCCTCCCAAACCGCATGTTTCATTTAATTCAGTGCATGACCTCCTCACTTTTTTCTGCACCTCCCCTGTGAAGACCATTTTTCTTGGCGACTTAAATATCCACATGGACAATTCCTCTTCACCTCTGGCAACAGATGTTGTCTCTTTTGGACTCTCTTAATCTCACTCAACACATTGACGTCCCAACGCACAACAGGGGGCATACTCTGGATTTGGTGATTACAGACACTGTACTCATTAATAACTTATCTGTATATGACCTGGGTGTCTCAGACCACAGGGTCATCTCCCTGGAAGTGCCTTCAACTTCGCCTGCTTCAAACCCAAAATGACCTATCCAGTTCCGTGACTTTAAAAACATTTCCCCTGATGTTCTGTCTGCTGATCTTCACGCCCTGACCGTTGTCAATCATTCATCTGCAAATGACTCTGTGGATTACTACAACCAATCTCTCCAGGAGCTCCTGGACCTGCATGCTCCCTTGAAGACAAGACTGGTGTCTTTCTCCCGTTCAACCCCTTGGTACACTGGTGAGCTATGCAAGATGAAGGCAACTGGCCATGCTATTGAGAGATGTGTGAAATCATCTGGTCTCTCTGTACATAAGCAGGCATATAAAGAACCTCAGAAAGCGTACTCCTATTCTCTTAAAGAAGCACGCTCCAAATATTATTCTAACATCATCAACACCTGCCCTGGAAACTCTAAACAGCTCTTCTCCACAATAACTCGTCTGCTTAATCCCATTAAACAAACTCCTGAGGACTCAGTTCAAAAATGCAACCTGTTCCTTTTGTCATTTAAAAACAAAGTTGACCATATCAGATCTCAGCTCCACAACCTCCCTGTTCTCAGTGTGCCATCTACCCGTCTGCATTCTGGGTCCCTGAGCAGCTTTGATGAAGTTGTTCAGAGTGATGTGGAGGCCATCATCAAGAAAATGAAGCCTTCATCCTACGCCTGGATCCCTTCCCCTCGTCTCTCATAAAATCCAATCACTTTGCAATAAGCCCACTAACCACTCAAATAATAAATCAGTCTCTACAATCTGGTCATGTTCCACTGCCTCTAAAAACTGCTATCATTAGGCCTCTTCTGAAAAAATCTAATTTGGATCCCGACATTTTTTCTAAATACCGCCCAATTTCACACCTCCCTTTTCTGTCTAAAGTGCTGGAGAAAGCAGTTGATGCTCAGCTGCTAGACCACCTACAACAACACTCTCTGTATGAGAAGTTTCAGTCTGGATTCAGAGCGGATCACAGTACAGAGACTGCATTGCTATGTCCTTAATGTTGCCGACGCTGGTTCTCCTTCTATCCTTGTCCTCCTTGACCTCAATGCACCCTTCGACACTGTGGACCATAGTATCCTCCTCCACCGTCTTCATGTGGAGGTCGGTCTCTGTGACACTGTCCTGGACTGGTTCAAATCTTTCCTCTCCAATAGGCTGGAATGTGTTAGTCTTGGCAACGCCACGTCCCAGACAGTCTGTGTCTCCTGTGGTGTCCCTCAGGGGTCAGTTCTGGGGCCCCTGCTGTTTTCCCTTTACATGCTGCCTTTAGGTCAAATTATTAATCAGTTCAACATTTCTTTTCACTGTTATGCCGACGATACACAGCTTTACATCAGGACTGGAGCATCCTCATCTTCCCCATTGTCATCTCCATCTTCACTCACTGCCCTCTCTACCTGCCTGGAGGAAATAAGGGCATGGATGAATCAGAACTTTCTTTAATTAAACTGCTCCAAGACAGAGGTCATACTGATTGGCACCCCTTACCAGGTACAAACATCTACTATAACAACAATTTCCTTTTCTGGACAAGACATCCCCCTCTCTACCTCTGTTACAAATCTTGGAATAAAAATGGACTCTCATTTTACATTTGAAAATCACATTAAGCTTCTGTTTAAAACTTGCTTCTTCCATCTTCTTCCATCTCCAGACTTCGCCCATCCCTAACTTTCTCTGATGCTAAGAAGCACGTCCATGCTTTTGTCTCCTCCAGGCTCGACTACTGCAACTCCCTGTTTGTTGGAATCCCTGGTAAATACCTTCAGAAGCTTCAATAAATTCAAAACAGTGCAGCAAGGATTTTGTTGAGAGTTCGTAAATTTGAACATATTACACCCATTCTCCATAACTCCATTGGCTTCCTGTCGCCTACAGAATTCAGTACAAAACTGCTCTCATTACACATCAATGCTTACACGGAACTTCACCAGATTATCTAAAGGACATTCTTGTTCCATATTCATCCACCCGGTCTCTGCGGTCACAGAACAGTAATCTCCTTCACATTCCGAGAACCAAATTAAGGACCATGGGAGACCGGGCTTTCAGTGTGGCTGCCCTCTGCCTCTGGAACTCTCTTCCTGACTGCCTGAGAGCTCCACAGTCACTGGTTGACTTTAAGAGCGGCTTGAATACCTTTCTTTTTAAGCGAGCCTACTCTGCCTCCTCATTATTCTATCTTTATCTTAGTTGATACTGTTATTGATTTTAGTTGTTTTATCACTTGTTTTATTGATGTTTAATTTTGTTGCACTTTGTAGCACTTTGAGATTTTCATTAATGAAAAGTGTGTCATAAATTAAATTCATTATTATTATTATTATTACATTATCGATGCATTTTTAATGAAAAATCTACAATAAACAAAAGAAAAAGACAAAGAAGCAGCTGAAATAGCAATCCTCAACACATTCAACAACTTTTTAATTTTAAGACCATGAGCGAAAGGTCTATTTTAGGAAATTACATCTCCAGCAATTCGCGGTTATAGGTAGGATGAAGGTGTATAACAGTTCATGCACCACTAGTTGGCAGTGTATTGCAAATATTGCATAACTTATTGCTGGCTACCATGTGTTGAATTGAACTTGCGCTTTAAAATTAGCTTCCGCTAGTTTTCCTAAGACATAAGCGCTTTTGAAATTGCGGACCTAAATAACTTAATAAGCGCTTTAGAAATTGCGGAACTAATTTTTGGACTAGCGCTACCCACCATTGCTCATTTCATCAAACACCCCCTCAGCAAACCGTCATTTTTAAAGTGTTTTCTCCATGTGTCCTATGTCTGGTTCGACCATGAAGTCTGTTGTCAACCTCTGTCGCGAAAAGTCCCGGGTCTCTGGTGCATCTGGGACGTGTCCTCTGGGGGAAGCTGATGGAGGGGCCGTATAAAAGGTTGCAACGGCCGTGGTACGTCTCTGCTGTTGGCGGTGGAGCCTGCTTTGATCTTGCCAGCGGCCAGGTGTCCGAGCAGTACGGGAGTCTGCTCGGGGGAGGGTCACGTGTTTCCGCAACTGTTCCAGGGCATCTGATGAGGACTGTAGCTGGTTTAGATCAGACTGAAAATGGGTGCCGAAGAGGCCTTCTGGAGACACAGGACCCTCCAGAAATTCCTTTTTAGACAATTTCAGCTACATATGTCTCTGTAACATTGTTGCCTAGGACGAGATGTGGGTGGAGCACATCGCAAGCGCTGTACACAGGTTAGTGATCGTGTCCGTTGCTGTACCGATTTTATCCGGTTCTGTGGAGGACGGGTTCAATTCCTTTGCCTCCTTAGCAATGCTGAGGGCTAACAGTGCAAAGTTATTAGTCGCTGCCCCCACCTGTGACGAACACTGATGGATTTTGTCCGTCAGCTTCGCGGTGAGCTGGTCACCGAGGGATGGTAGGGTTATAAGTCAGCCGACGTGTTTCGCCGCACTCACCCCAAAAACAACTGACAAGCTGGGTTCTAGGGAAGGAACGGTGGGGAAGCCCTGGTCCGTGAGCCCATCTACCTTGGTGATGGCCACGTGAACGGGAGCCCTTAGCTTCAGGGGGTCGACGGCTGAACCCCGGAGTAGGGCGGACACGGCCGGGAAACAAAGCCAGACTGGGTCCCGGTGTCCGCTATGCTGGGTGGCAAACCTTCCCGCCAACAGGGTCAACATGGTTTGAGTCATTTTTTCGGGCACCTCCAAGTCGCAGGCTCTCTCCGACCTCCTGATTATTTCCATTAGAACGTGGAGCAGGGTGGTGAATGACCCCTGGGTGCTTGGATGGGCGACCATTGAAGGCGGCGCCAGCTCCGAACCTCCAAAAAGGCAGGATGGAACGTGGCTGCTAGCTGTTTCAGCTCCAGGACGGGAAGGCATTTCCAGCTCCAAACCTCCAAAAAGGCAGAATGAGGCACAGCTGCTAGCTGTCTCTGCTTCAGACGAGGACGTGTTCGCGAACTACGCTTACAGTAAGTCCAAAAAATTGTCAAGCAAACAGTCTTCCCTCGGTTGAAACTCATCCTTCTTGGAGGAAAACAGCTCAAACCGGCGCTGCTTCTCCTCAGTCAAATTTTTTTACAGGCTGGGCAGGAGGAGAACAGATCCAGAGCTTGCCGAGCTTGGTCCGCTCCCAGGAGGCTTTTGCAGAAAGCTTGCGAGTCCATAGACAGGATGTAGCCCGTCTGGCACACGGCGCACAGACGGATGGTCTTCTGAGTTGAAGTCATTGTAGAAGTCATCATAGTGTTCTTTGCATTGGCTGAAGAAAAACGGAAGTTGAGCTCCGGTCCAGACGCAGTTTATAGCGGACAGGGTGGGGCCCATAGCAGGTAGAATAGAATAGAATATATCTTTATTGGCATCGTCATTGCATCGGAACACAAACATTGCAATTGACGCACACACGCCCTTGAGACAGGGATGTGTACACGCAGCAGAAATTAATATGCGCCGTTACAAACAGATATGGAAAAAAAGGAAGGTTACAATAGGATAATCAGTGGTATTCAAAAAAGATTATATCACATTTTGTCTTACAGGACACTCTATGATACAGCCAAAAAACTCTACCAGCAAGCACAATTAAGACAATCACATGTTGCATTTGGGGGCGAAGCAATGAGACAAGTCTGTTAGCACCGTCCAGATAGAGCACAGTTCTGCAGATGTGACCAGCCGGCCTTATCTGAAAGCACACAGAGAGCTCTCGGGGGGAGGGGTGCGACAGTGGTTCTTCAGTTGCTCAGACTCCAGGAGAAATTTGTAGTCAGCCTTGTTCAAGGTTGCTTGGGGAGTCCGATTAGATTAGTTTGATTTATCTTTCAGGGCAGGCTTCGGTGAACTTTACCGTAGCCTTGAGTCCAGCCTGTTGTCTGAAATCCAATTCTTCCAAATTTATGTGAAGCTTTCACCGACCCGAACTATGGGTCCACCTCCTCCCCCTGGTGTAATCCACTCGGCCGCGAACAAGTCCCAAACCGCACCGCAGGTCTGCGGTCCTCCATGGCCGTCCCTACCGTGCGATTAAGATCATAAAGCAGCTGGTTCATTGAGGTCACAGCTTGGATCACAGTCTCATTCTGTGCAAGAAGCTTAGTCAGCACGTTGATCGCCGCAGAATTCTTCCTGATTTTCTAGTAGCAGAGGCATCCACACAAGCCAAAAAGCAGTGCACCTGCAACCATAAATCCGATTATGAAAAGGTCTTCCACGTCTTTGACCGAAAGAACGGTCAAACACATCATCTTCCATTCACCCCATGAATCCATGATGTATCCGGCCGGATGCGTGTCCGAAGGGCAAGCCAGTTCTCCCGGACCGGAGCGCTTCGTGGAATTTTTTTTATCAATAGAGGTAACAGCCCACGACAATAAATCCATCTTCCAATTTGCTTCGAGCGAGCACTGAAAAACTGCAGATGAGACAAAAGTAGCAAAAGCAGGGGGAGGAAAACTTGAGGGACGGAGCGGAGCAAAAGAGCAGCTGCTTCGCCGAGAGCCGGAAGTAAAAGCGTGGACTAGAAGTTTTCAGTGTTTGGCGCGTTACGCGCGGGTAAACCCAAATAGCGACAAAGGGCGTAGCTTAAACGAAATAGAACCTCCACTCTGGAAGGTGGATTCAGAAATCTTCAGATTCAAATAGGGGGGCCAGTGGTGTCGTGTAAAAGATCGGCAGAACCGCAGAGAGAAAGGTGCGGTTTCATTCAAAATATGCGCCGTGTAAACTGACCCTTATTTACAGTATGATAAATGGTAGGAGCATAAATATACTGTACGCTTCCAATGTTTTGTTGCTCTTTTTTTGTAAATAATTAATTATGTTTTTATGTGAATATGATATAGCGTCTTGAGTTCCTATGACATCACAGCGACTGGCCGGCATCCACATGACTTTTATCATGTTGAAGTTGACCTTAAAAATATGTAGTCATGCAACTTCTACCACACACACTCTGCCAAAACTGATTCCCACCATTTCTGTTACCCCCCAAAACCCTGTCAACACTAGGCAATACACCACCAGCAAATGTAACAATACACCATCTTGGCCAACACACAACCTGCAATCCCCATCTCAGAGCCAAAAACAAGATTCAAGGCTAAAACATCAAACAAAATTATAAAGATGCCCCCCAGCCTTCATGCACCAGCACTTCCAATGACAACTACAAAATTATAACTATTTTTTTAGATTTTCCAAAAATATTATGGGAAAAACTTTATCACTATATGCAATTAATTTATATCCCCATGCATAGACATGTTCATGTGTCTAAACACAAACAATAGATCAATTGATTTTTACCTGAAATGTTCATAAAAACGGGCAGCATGGTGGCGCAACTGGTAGAGCTGCTGCCTCTCAGCGAGCAGGTCCCTGGTTCAAATCCCGGTCGGGTAGGGTTTGCATGTTCTCTCCGTGAATGCGTGGGTTTTCCCCGGGTACTCCGGTTTCCTCCCACAGTCCAAAAACATTTTGAATAAAGTAAATACTGTTTCCTGCATTCTGGTGTATTTTAATGGGTTGCTAAACTCCTACATTTACCTACATAAGTAAACACTTGATTAATTGTAGAGGGCAACAAGCAGCAGCCTGACCAACAGCCCTCCTTGTTTGAAAAGAGCACGTTCCACTTCTCTCACACATCCTAGCACCCCACCCCAGTCAAAAACTGCCAACACTAACGTGGTGCTAAGCTAGCATGCAGAACAGAGGTGTCTTCCCCTCCTCCACCCATGAGCACTGTGCCAAGGCAGATGACCTCGGGGAAACACTGCATGGAGTTGCTGTAGGTATCCAGGAAAACCCAGAGTGGATTTTTAGTGGTTTGAGTATTCTCCTATTAATCAAGTGGAATGGATTTGTTCACGAAGAAATAAAAAAAGTGCTGGGTGGCCTAATATTTCATGGTAAATGTGGGGATGTCACAGTCTGTCCTTTAGTTTCTGTGTCTTCCCCTTTTCTGCATATTGTGTTTATTTGATTCTACTCTTTATACTTTTGTGTGGTTCTGTTACTGTGTGTTTGATTCTATTTTCTGACACTTTCCACTCACTCCTCAGTCTTAATCATTCACACCTGTTCTCATCAGCCACCTGCCCAGGTGTTCTCATTTCTCACTCTCTCTCTGTCTTATAAAAAGCCTTTCTCTCCTCCACTCTTCATCCAGCCATTGTTCTGTTTACACAGACATCTCAGTCCTCCTCTATCTGTTCTGTTTCCGTCCTGTTTCTGTCCGTTAGATGATCTGCTCTGTTTTGCTCGCTGTAAACTTGAGTATGTTTTTGCTGCCTCGTCAGCCTTTTTGTTTTGTTTAAAATAATTTATTTTTGTTTTGAAACTCCTGCCTCGTCTGCCTAACTGCCCATGGGTCTGAAAACCGAGGATCTGATAGGGGAAGGGTCTGAATTAATATATATTTAAATGTGGGGGGCACACGTCCCCATCACATATAATTGTTTCAACGCCTATGAACCAGGTAGATCTCCTTTATAGTTTTTTAGTATAAGACTGAATCCTGTTTGGCTTAACAGTATACACTTGAATCAAACAATAGAAGTGGTTCTGCTGTGCGAATGGCTTTACGAACAACATTTCAGAGGAAACGTAAGTAACTTACTATTGTTTTCAAGCATCTGTATTACATTGCTTTGTAATAGCTCATTTTATACAATCTTGGGACCATTTAATTTTGAAGTTTTTCCTCTGCTTAGTATACATTGCAATTTCTACTTTTTTATATGTCCCATCAATCATGTGGAAAGACACAATCAGGAACAAATGAATTGTTTCTGGAAGTTCAAACACCGAAAGTTCCCAAACATAGTCAGCAGCCCCCCTGGCTGTTTTCTGTGCACATAACTGTCTTCAACTCACAATCAAATTTTCAGCTTTCTCAAACACAATCAGTCAACTTAAACACTTGTGTCATCTGGTCTCTTCCCTCAAACTCATCTCATTTTCCATGAGAGGGGCTTAAAATGTAAAAAAAAAGAGATGGGTCGGAGATGAAAATGAATAGCAAAGACAAGAAAAAACAAGTAGTAATTTAGAAGACAGAATATTCCAAAGATCAGCAACAAACTCATGAATATTAGTCTATGCCTCATTTGCCTGTTGTGCCTCAATTATATTTAAGTGGTTTTATTGCATTATCTAAATGAAACTATTAGTGCTGGGCAAAGATTAAAAAATATATAATTGTGATTAATCTAAATTATTTTGAGATTAATTGCAATTAATCTCATTGTTATGCACAAAATTAAATTATGACTTAATTTTTTTTAACTAAGGTCCTGTTTTATATATTTTTTAAAGTTCAATACATTAAAAAGGCACTTTCTAACAGCAGTGTTCTCCTAACAATTGTGTTTCTAGTAACATAAACATGAACATCAAATGTGAAACCAATGCTATTTGCCAGGGCAAAATATTTTAGTTTATTTTACAGAGAAAATAACAAAAAATCCTTTAAACCAAAAACAATATTCATAACGGATTAACAACAAATTCAAGAATACAAACCTTTTTTTCTGAAATGTTACAAGAATAAACCTTTTTAAGTCAGGAGCATCATGAACAGTGTATCTCCTGATGCTGCTCAATAATACAGGAAGATGAATTTAACAAGGTTAAGTCAGGTCTTTTGAATAGATTTTTCTTTGTTGAAACATTTAGTCTTTTATTCAAAAGACTTCTTGAGTCTGAGGAGGGGCTAAAAATTCAGTCAAATAGCACTCATCAACCAGTTTCTGCTAGCCAGAACTAGTATTCACATGTTAAAGGAGGACCATCTGCCTAACAATTATTCTGAACGGATTCAGTGCAGTGTGGCAAAGAGGAGGAAGGGCGCTGAAGCCATGACATGAGGAACACAGCTTTGACCAGGGAACACTTTGGGGTCCGATACGAGCTGGAAAGAGTCTCTGAAGAAATGGATGTTTGGATTTCTGACTGAACCTGTTGAACCTGTTGAGACCCAGGAGCCCAGGAGCTGCTCCAACATGGCCCAGGTGACACGGTCTGTCCCTTGTCTTGTATTTCTGTGTCTTCCCCTTTTCTGCTTCTTGTGTTTTATTTATTTCTGCTCGTGTATTTTGACTCTGTGTTTCATGTCAGTTTCCACTCACTCTCTGCCTCTCTGGTCTCTAGCCCTTAATCATTCAAACCTGTCCCCTACCAACTCAGTTGCACTCATTAACACTCTGCTTTATTTAAACCTCTCCTCTTCACCACTCAAATGCCCGGTCATTGTTCTGTTCTGCACAGACAACACGGTCCTCCTTTGTTCCTGGTTTCCGAGTATCTGTCTGAGTCTGAACCCATCCTGTTTTTGCCTGCCTGACACAGCTCGTAAGTTATTTGCTGCCACGCCAGCCTTTTTGTTTTTGTAGTTTAAATAAATTGTTTTATTTAAACTCCTGCTTCTCCAGCCTGCCTGTATATGAGTCTAAAATTAGAGAATTGTGATAGAATGACCAGACCAGTCCCAGACCCAGCAGGTTCTACGCACCTCGCCGAGCACCAATCTGAATAGAATAGAATATATCTTTATTGGCATTGTCATAGCACCAAATCACAAAAACATTGCAATTGACGCACATACCGTCCTTGAGAGGGGACGTGTGCACAACAGCCGTAGCAATAATTAAATTGCGCCGCAACAATCAGATAAGGGAAAAAAAGGAAGGTTACAATAGGATAATCAATGGTATTCAAAAAAGATTCTATCACATTTTGTCTTAGGACATTCTATGATACAGTCAAAAAACTCTACCAGCTCAAGCACAGATAAGACAAATCACATGTTGCATTTTGGTGGCGGAGCAGTGAGATAAAGTCTGTGAACAATCGTCCAGATAGAGCACAGTCTGCAGATGGGCTCAGCCGGCTTTATCTGAAAGCACACAGAGAGCTCTCGGGGGAGGGGGGGGCGACAGTTCTTTCCAGTAGCTCAGACTCCAGGAGAGATTTGTAGTCAGCCTTGTTCAAGGTTGCTTGGGGTGTCCCGATTAGATTAGTTGATTTATTTATTCTTCAGGGCAGGCTTCAGTGAACTCTTACTGTTAGCCTTGAGTCCAGGTGCTGTCTGAAGTCCAATTCGTTCAAATTATGTGAGCTTTCATTCAACCCAAGCTACAGGTCCCCATCTCCCCCCTGGTGTAGTCCGCTCAGCTGTAAACGAGTCCCAAACCACACCGCAGGTCTGTAGTCCTCAACAACCGTTCCCAATGTGCGATTAAGCTCATAGAGCAGTTGGTTCATTGAGGTCACAGCTCGGATCAAAGAGTCGTTCTGAGCACCAAGCTTCGACAGCACGTTGATCGCCGCGGAAGTCTTCTTGAGTTTCCAGTAGCAGAAGCCCCCGCACAAGCCAAAGAGCAGCGCACCTGCTACCATAAATCCAATTATGTAAAGGTCTTCCACGTCCTCGACCGAAAGAATGGTCAAACACATAATTTTCCATTCTCCCCACGAATCCATGATGTATCCGACTGCATGCGTGTCGAGGGGGTACGTTGGTTCTCCTGGTCCGGAGCGCTTAGTGGAAAAAAATATATATTGATAGAGGAAATAGCCCACGCTATTAAATCCATGTTCCAATTGCTTCGAGCGAGCACTGAAGAGTTGCAGACGAGACAATAGAGCAAAAGCAAGGAGGAGGAAGACTTTAGGGAAGGAGCGGAGGGTAACACAAATATATTGACAATGTGGACGCCTCCAGTGATTTATGGGAAAGGTTGGTGGCCATTGAAAACTTTGTGAATGTTTTACCCGATTAGAGTCAGAGGGCGATGAACCAGGGATGTTTGAACTTTTCTTTGAAGCCTGGATCGAGAGATGTATGCTACTCTCTCTTCTCCTGCCGTCTACTGCTCCACCCCGTGGTCGTTCCAGGATCCCCTCTGTACCAGCCAGTATGGTCCTGCCTACTGACTCAGCTCCATGTTGCTAAGTGGGTATAAAAGGGAGCAGTTTGTCATTTTGCTCAGTGGGTATCGACAGTATCACATCTGCCTGCCCTGTTCCTCGCCAGAAAGAGAGGTTGCCATGGGTCTCAAGCCCTCTCTCTGCCTAAATCGAACAACTCTTCTCCAGATGCCCCCAGATCTGATCCAGCTCTCCTGCTCTCCTCCTGTGATCCGGCTTTCCTGGTCTCGTTGTCTGATCCGGCTCTTCTGGTCTCACTGCCAGCTCTGGCTTTTCTGGTCTCGTCTCCTGCAGACCCCTCACCTGAATTGACACCTGCAGACCCCTCAGCCGATAAACCAAGCTCCAACTCCCCAGCTGCTGAACCCAGGTCCAACTCTCCGACTGTTGAATCCAGGCCCGACTCCCCGATTGCTGAATCCAGATCTGGCCCCACAGCATAAGAGCCCTGGCCTGTCCCTGCAGCTGCTGACATCCCGTCTGTCCCTGCAGCTGCTGACACTATCACCCCTGATCCAACTCCTGCCATCACTGGTCCCACTCCATCCTTTCCTGATCCCTGGTATTGCTCTGGGCAGCCCCTGAGCTGTCCACCCAAACTCTAGTCACGCGCTAGACGGTCTCTGGGCCGTCCACTTGAACTTTGGCCTCGCTCTGGGTGGTCCCCGGGCCATCCACCTGAACTCTGGTCCCACTCTGGATGGTCTTCGGGCCGCCCACCTGAACTATGGTCCTGGCCTGGCCGGTTCTCGGGCTGTCACCCTGAACTCTGGCCTGCTATGAACGATGCCCAGGGCCGTTCATAGACATTTTTTGTCTTGGTTTCCCTTGCTCCCAGGTCTACCCTATCGATTTTTGTTTCGATTTTTTCATCATTGTGTTTTCCCCTTCCTCCCACCCATTCTGTGTTTTTTTTTTCTGTGTTGTGGTCTTTGGGGACGTCAACAGAAATGTGAAGCAAAGTCGACCAATGACTGTGGAAGAGTTTGAGGAGATAAAGAAATCCTTGGATTTTATGTCTGATGAGATGGCAACAATCTCACAGCAACATAAACTCATAATGGACTTAATGGGGGAGGTTAAATAATTGAAGGGACAGTATGTTGAAAAAGACAAGCAGATATCTCTCTTGGAACATCGTGAGACTGAATTAGAACAATATACTCGAATGATTGATGTAATTAGTGGGCTGGAAACCAAGTCACGATCATATGCTCGGGCGGTGGCACAGGCAAACACTAATGAAGAAATGGATGGAAACCAGGGATTCCTTGAAAAACAGGTAATAACTTTCTTCAGTAAGGGCTATGCCATTGATAACAGTAACATCAAAGCTTGTCATTCTTTCCCACAAAAAAACAAAGGAGTTAAATTAGCCATTCTAATCCGGTTTGCCAATAGGAAACATAAAAATGTGCTCTTAAAAGAAGGGAGGAAACTAAAAGGATCCAACGTCTATGTAAATGAACATCTTACAAAGACCATCGCAGTTATAGTAAGACGAGCCCGTTTTCTCTGAAAGCAAAAGATAATACAGTCAACGTGGACCACAAACTGTAAGATGTATATCAAATTAAATGGTTCACCTGAGGAGGCCAAGGTTCTGCCTATCAGACAAAAGGAAGAGCTAGATAAATATCAGTGATACAAGAAGATAGAACAAGGTAACTTCTGTTCAACTTTGTGAAATCCAGTAATACAAATGGACATGAAGTAAACTGAATATAATACGGGAATGATCAAACTTGTACAGCATTGGCAGAAACTGAGTGCAACTATGACAAAAAAACTAATCGAATAACTTGGCACTTTCATGTACATAGAACATGAAGTAGCGGATATAGAAAACAACATTGATCTATGGTGGAAATTTATTGTTAAAATATGGTTACTTTACTTACAAAGACATAGATTTAAAAATATGCACCATGGATAGTATGGCTGTGTTGTCCTTAAGGCATTTCTATAAATAAGTTCATATAGTTAACTACAAAGTAAATATTTCTAAAAACATTGTTGGTGTTATTAAAAATGATTGCAAGTTGTTTAGACAAACAATTCATGCTTTATATAAGTTTGTATTTAAAAATATTATCGATAAATTCTACTTCCCGTTACGTACTTCCTGTCTAACGGTTCGCTTCAAAAACAAAGATTTACATGAAAGAAGCAGCATAAAAACGTTATCAGATGCCATCCACTCTCAATTGTCAGGCAGGAACGCCGTAAGTTGCATTATATGACAGCTTATACTGATTACTTCGGATATTATTGTTGATTTTTCTGTAATGTTGTTTTAGCAAACTTGAACCACTTGATTTGTGTACATATGTCTCTGTGTGTTGAGATAGTGTATTTCCTGTCATTTCAGTTTTCACCACATGTTCATGAAGACAATTAAATAAGCTGCAACTAAACCCCAGGGTCTTCATTTGTGGTTTAACTCGGTGTCACCAACATCCTCGTTGAAAACACTACAATGGCTGATACAATTTCTTTCTTCCAGAAATCAAGGATTTGAATATTATAATGAGGAGCAATTTAATGACATTAAAATAGCAAGCAGAGGTTTCTCTATCATCCCTTTTAATAATAGAAGTATAAATGCAAGTTAATCTAAAATAACAGACTATTTAAAACAGTTTAACATAAGTTTGAGTACAATAGCAGTTTCAGAGACCTGGTGAAATGATGAAAATATAAATAGCTTTCAAATAGAAGAATATGGATTATATTATATGAATATAAGTAATAAAAAAGGTGGGGGAGTTTCTTTATTTATTAATACAGAAAATAAATGCAAAATTAAGGATATGAGATATTAAATGAGAACTCTAAAAATATAATATTAGTGTCGTCTATAGATCACCAGGTTCAAATATAGAGCTATTTACTGATAAAATCATGGAGCTCTTGACGAAAGTAGTTGTAACAAAACATTTATTTGTGTGTGGGGGGACTTTAATATTGATTTGGGAAATCAAACTGACTCAAATGATAATTGTACATTTATTAAGTCAATGCATAGATTCAGTCTTTATCCATCCATCCATCCATTTTATTCCGCTTATCCGGGGTCGGGTCGCGGGGGTAGCAGCCTAAGTAGGGAGGCCCAGACTTCCCTCTCCCCAGCCACTTGGAGTAGCTCCTCTGGGGGAATACCAAGGCGTTCCCAGGCCAGCCGAGAAACATAGTCCATCCAGCGTGTCCTGGGTCTTCCTCTGGGACAGTCTTTATCCATTAATACTTAAATTAACAAGAATTACAACGCATAGTGCTACAGTGATTGATATTTTTACTAATGTAAGAGTTACTGAGGTGATGAGTGGGATTTTGATGACTGATAGTGATCATTTGCAAGTTTTTGCAAATTATAAAAATGACCAACGTAGTAAAAAAAATCAGCTACAGTGCAGTGGAAAAAGATAAATACATTTAAAAAAAGCTTTGGTTAAAATGAAAGATGATGTGAAAATCAGATAAAATCTGTTTCTTTAGTTCATGACTTATTTAGATAAATAGTATCCGGAAAAACAACGAGCTAACAGCTGCATATTTACAAAGCTAAAATATTGAATTTTATCTCGAACAATTCCAACAGCTAACAGTGTGTAAATGACCACACAGTAATTACTTTCTGTAAGTTTAAATAAAATCTGTTCTGTAGTTCATGAGTTATTTAGATAAGTAGTAAATAAATAGTAACTGTTTTTGCTAACAAACACAGCTAACATACCTCCAGAGCAGGAGGCCGGGCAGCGACAGAGTGTGTCCGACCAGAGGAGGCTGCCTTCGGACACATGAGGTGGGAACGGTCGGTGTACCCTAGCGGCCGAAAGTGGTACTGCACCATTTTTTGCCAAAATGAAAAACGGTCATATCTGAGCCAAATATTGGTCTAAAAATATGGGAAAAAATCCATAAACAAGTCTCACCTCTCTATTAGTCGCAGGGCATGCAAATTAGGCAAAAAGGTGCGACTTATAGACCGGAAAATACAGTACCCATTCATTCAGCACTCTACTAGATTTCTACAAAGTTAATTGAACAAATCATTCTAAAGAGACTAATCAGAGTTTTATCACATTCGTACACCAATGGGACACACATCGGAGGCAATGAGGGGTTCAATGTCTTGCCTTGGTATACGTAGGCATGTGATTGCTGGTGGATTTGAACCCCCCAACTCTTGCATTGAAAGACGACTGCTCTAAGCCACATCCACCCTTTACCTACCCATAATACCTTTGAGACCAACCATCTAATGCAACATGTCTTGTCTTTATCCGTGCTGAAGCTGGTAGAGTTTTTTCGACTTTATCATAGAGTGTCGTAAGACAAAATGTGATAGATTCTTTTTTTTGAATACCAAGATTATCCGACTGTATGTTCCTTTTTCCATATCTGATTGTTGGTCTAGGGATGGCTGTTTTTTGTATTTTGTCTCCCTCTGTTGGTCTCTAACCAGCCCTACACCCGGTACAGGTGTTGTGTGTTTTGCTTAATGAGTCTTGGACTGTATTTAAGTTGGCGTTCTGGCCTTTGCATTTGTCGGGTGATTGTCTGTGTTTCCCTCCTGCCTGATGAAGTCATTGTTTATGTAAGTAGCTGCCCCGTCAGCATTTTTGATTTATTCATTAAAAGTTTCATTATTTTAATATCTACGTTTCTGAGTCCTGCCTGCATTCTGGGTTTCTGCTCACTTCACCGGACACCACTCCCTGACATTATCACCCGACCATTTCAAGACAGCAAACCCGGCAGGATGATCACCCTCTTCGAGTATGCTGTACGTGAAGCGAAGAGGACTGCTCAACGCGAGGAAGAGTTGAGGAAGAGGAACTCGTTCGTGGGGACTCGCCTGGCGATCAGGTTGGAGCCTTTTTCCTCACCACCTCAAGATGCGGCAGCGACTCACAAAATAACTCCTGTTGTCCCGGAGGAGTTTCCAACACACCTCCGGGCTCGCCGCAGGAGTAACAGACGGCAGAACCGAGCCGGCTTCTCCGAACCCCAGCCCCGCCCACCTTCAAACTCTCTTCGCCAGCTGTCAGAGAAGCCGAGGAGAATTTCAAAGGGGGGGGCGTACGTCAGCCCTGTTGCCGGTCCGGCAGACGGAGGGTCTGACGGGGCTCAGCCGGTGAGACTTCTGCTGGAGGAGGAAGTTGTGCGCACCGGCGTGCTTAACGTAAAGGAGGAGGAAGTCAGCTCCAGTACTTTGTGGGACAGACTGATCGCTGCAGAGGAAACGATTTCCTCATTCACTGGAGCTGACAGCGACTGCTCGCCGGGGGCGTGGCAGCGTTTCCAGCAGGCATGGTCAGAGAGACGCGTGCTGCGTTCACGTCTGTTGGCTCCCTCTCAGCCTGACACACCTGTCAGCTCTGCTCCTTCTTCACCTGTCGGCTCTCCAGAAGCTGCTCAGCCCGACGCAACTCTGAGCTGTATGTCAGCTGCACCACATTTGGGTTCCAGGTCTTCCATGACGGCTGCACCAAGTTTGGTTTCCATGACAGCTGCACCTACAAGTTCACCTGGCAGCTCGGCAGCAGCAGCTTCACCTGGCCGCACCTCCTGGACTGGTTCCACTCCTGCTGAGACAGGACTGGTGTTCACCTCAGCTTCTCAGCCTGGTTCCATTCCTGCTGCTCAGCTGGATGTTTCTTCCAGTTCACCAACTCCGGTGCCAGCACCCAGACTGGTCCCTCCGGTACCAGCTACAAGACTGGCCCCTCCTGTGCCGGCTCCCAGGTTGTTCCCTCCTGTGCCGGCTCCCAGGTTGTTCCCTCCTGTGCCGGCTCCCAGGTTGTTCCCTCCTGTGCCGGCTCCCAGGTTGTTCCCTCCTGTGCCGGCTCCCAGGTTGTTCCCTCCTGTGCCGGCTCCCAGGCTGGTGCCTCCTGTGCCGGCTCCCAAGCGGGTTCCAGCTCCTGCTACGTTGGGTCCTGCACCAGCCGCCGACCAACCGGGCCCATCAGAAGCAGTGTCTCTTTCTCTCTCCACAGACTCTGTTCTCGAGATGGTCCTGGGTCCTGAGGTCCTCACTGCTCCATCTGGAGGCCTCATTCCATCAGAGGTCCTCGTTCCAGCAGAGGTCCTCATTCCAGCAGAGGTCCTCGTTCCAGCAAAGGTCTCTGCACCGTTAGAGGTCTTCGCTGCAGAGGCCCTCTCTCCAACTGGGGTCCTCAACTCTTCGGGGGTCCCTGCTACAGTAGGGGTCCTCGTGTCTACAGAGGTCATATGGCTCCTCTCATCGCCTGCAGTCGTCTCGTCGCCTGCAGTCGTCTCGTCGCCTGCAGTCGGCGCCACGGGGGTCCGCACATCTCCAGGGGTCCCCGCCTCCCCTGATGATGGACTGCCTCCTGGCCGACCTCCGGAACTGGCGGCTGGTGATGGACGGTCTCCTGGTCGTCCCCCGGACCCTGGTGGATGTTCTCTGGTGCCCACCGCCCTGGCAGTTCCTCCCTCCGCCCGCCCTTGTGCTTTGGGGGGTGTTCCTTGGGACGCCGTGGGGCGTCCGTGGTGGGGAGGTACTGTAGGGATGGCTGTTTTCTGTATTTTGTCTCCCTCTGTTGGTCTCTAACCATCCCTACACCCGGTACAGGTGTTGTGTGTTTTGCTTAATGAGTCTTGGACTGTATTTAAGTTGGCGTTCTGGCCTTTGCATTTGTCGGGTGATTGTCTATGTTTCCCTCCTGCCTGATGAAGTCATTGTTTATGTAAGTAGCTGCCCCGTCAGCATTTTTGATTTATTCATTAAAAGTTTCATTATTTTAATATCTACATTTCTGAGTCCTGCCTGCCTGCATTCTGGGTTTCTGCTCACTTCACCGGACACCACTCCCTGACAGTTGGTGGCACCGTTTTATGGTACATCCAGACCGAACGCGATTTCAACTGCAAAAAAGCTCAACACGCATGCAAGTACGCACTTTGTGTCCAGACCAAAAAGCCAGAAGCGAAACTACCCAGAAAACTGCTGCGCAGGGTTGCCAGATAAAAATTAATTAATCATCTAGTACTGTTGCTTATTTTTTATTTTTTTACCCAAACTGTCATATTTGCTGCGTGAGGGTCTGATAAGATTAATAATGTGTTGAGTTTAGTGAACATTTGCACTGAAAAGGGGTAAAAATAAATAAATAAAAAAATAAAATTCATGTTTATCTGGCAACCCTGCTGCTGCGGGGGTGTGGGGGAGGAGCTTACCGGTGTACCGAGTCGTCAATGCACTCCGCGAGGTGAGGAGCTCTTTATTTCTGTCTCTGTGGAGCAGACTTGACTGGTTGTGAAGGAATTGTCGCGAACACACAGCTACAATGAGTTTCTCTTCCATATTCCATGACTCCGCGGGTTTTTTCTGTGTTCCACAAACAATACGTCACATGCGCAATGGTTTCCGCGTCACTGGTTTCCGCGTCACATAGGGACTCTCCCCCTGACCCCCTCTCTTCTCCCCCGACTCTCCCTGATTGGTTGACACACCAACCAATCGGGTAGAGTTTGAGCGGCGTTTGAAAGTTGAACGGCGAAATCTTCAGCATGTTGGAGGCGTGCTTTGGAGGTTGACGCGGGTTCACGTGCACGGAAATCGCTCTCCAGCACGCTCAACACGCACGCGACGTGACGCAAGACGCCAGGAGGCTGCTGGAGGTGCGTCCACCATAGACTTTGCATGTAAACTGGACGTTCCTGCAGTAGAAAACGCATTCGGTCTGGATTCACCATTATACTGCTGCGGCTTCCGTGTGCACGTCCCTCTTCGGATGGTGCGTGCGCCAATTGCAAAACTTTGTACCTTGGTGCAAATATGACAATAAAGATATATTCTATTCTATTCTATTATATTCTATTCTAGATCGCGATCGACGTATTGGGCACTCCTGCACTACAGTAATTTTACAAAAAGAACAACATTTACGCAACACATGTAAATGGTAAATGGAGCTTACTTATATGGCGCCTTCCAGCCCCCTATGAGGGGCCCCAAAGCACTTTACAGCACCAGCCATCCACCCATTCATACACACATTCATACACCGGTAGCGGTAGTCTGCCATGCAAGGTGCCAGCCAGTCCTACTGGGAGCAACATGTGAAGCGTATGTCATGCTAGCTCTATAGTATGTTGAGAATTTTCCTTCAAGTCATCACATACACAATACTATGCACAAACACAAAGTGATTCAGAGATCTGTGAGAGGCCCAGCATACATGATGACTGGTTGTGAGATATCTGCTTTCATGTCAGTTTGATGGGAAGTGGCAGATAAATAACAATTGTTTTGATTCATCAAATGTACCGTATTTTCCATTGTATAGGTCGCACCGGTGTATAGGTCGCAGTGTCTAATTTTTATCAATAAACTGGAAAAATCCATAAATAGGTCGCACCGGTGTATAAGTCACACCGGTGTGTAGGTCGCACCTAGGTCGCACCTACGTCACCGATGACGCGCCGCGTCACTGCTGAGTCAACCAGGAAATGTGGACGAAGTGTTTACCTCTGCTGCAAGGAGCACACGGCAAGGCTTTTAAGATTAACATTTTAAAACAAGTATTTGTTCAATAAAAATTATTGCAAATATGTGTCTGAGCTGAACTTTTCCTTAATAAATGAACGTAATTGTGAAATGAGCTGGATTTAAAAATTTGTTTCGCCAGCTACCGGGGTTCTGTCTGATAAAAACAAAACGAGCACGCGCAGCACCGGAAATGCAGCGGCGAACAGACCCGCATGAATTGGTACAATGTTTATATTTTAGCAGGCTAAAGACCTCAAAAATACATTTGTTAGCTGACTTTTTTGTAAGACTGTGTCTCACTTTAATTTTTGTCAATAAATTATTACAAATCAGCTTATTTCAAAATGTAAATACCAACAACACCATTAAAATTAAACTACAGACTCCTAAAAAAATGTTTGTTGGCTGCCTTTTTTGTAAGACTGTGTCTCACTGAAAGATGCAACATCTGGAGGTGCAGCTGACTGTGAGCTGAAAGATGCAACATCTGGAGGTGCAGCTGACTGTGAGCTGAAAGATGCAACATCTGGAGGTGCAGCTGACTGTGAGCTGAAAGATGCAACATCTGGAGGTGCAGCTGACTGTGAGCTGAAATATGCAACATCTGGAGGTGCAGCTGACTGTGAGCTGAAAGATGCAACATCTGGAGGTGCAGCTGACTGTGAGCTGAAAGATGCAACATCTGGAGGTGCAGCTGACTGTGAGCTGAAAGATGCAACATCTGGAGGTGCAGCTGACTGTGAGCTGAAAGATGCAACATCTGGAGGTGCAGCTGACTGTGAGCTGAAAGATGCAACATCTGGAGGTGCAGCTGACTGTGAGCTGAAAGATGCAACATCTGGAGGTGCAGCTGACTGTGAGCTGAAAGATGCAACATCTGGAGGTGCAGCTGACTGTGAGCTGAAAGATGCAACATCTGGAGGTGCAGCTGACTGTGAGCTGAAATATGCAACATCTGGAGGTGCAGCTGACTGTGAGCTGAAATATGCAACATCTGGAGGTGCAGCTGACTGTGAGCTGAAAGATGCAACATCTGGAGGTGCAGCTGACTGTGAGCTGAAATATGCAACATCTGGAGGTGCAGCTGACTGTGAGCTGAAAGATGCAACATCTGGAGGTGCAGCTGACTGTGAGCTGAAAGATGCAACATCTGGAGGTGCAGCTGACTGTGAGCTGAAAGATGCAACATCTGGAGGTGCAGCTGACTGTGAGCTGAAAGATGCAACATCTGGAGGTGCAGCTGACTGTGAGCTGAAAGATGCAACATCTGGAGGTGCAGCTGACTGTGAGCTGAAAGATGCAACATCTGGAGGTGCAGCTGACTGTGAGCTGAAAGATGCAACATCTGGAGGTGCAGCTGACTGTGAGCTGAAAGATGCAACATCTGGAGGTGCAGCTGACTGTGAGCTGAAAGATGCAACATCTGGAGGTGCAGCTGACTGTGAGCTGAAAGATGCAACATCTGGAGGTGCAGCTGACTGTGAGCTGAAAGATGCAACATCTGGAGGTGCAGCTGACTGTGAGCTGAAAGATGCAACATCTGGAGGTGCAGCTGACTGTGAGCTGAAAGATGCAACATCTGGAGGTGCAGCTGACTGTGAGCTGAAAGATGCAACATCTGGAGGTGCAGCTGACTGTGAGCTGAAAGATGCAACATCTGGAGGTGCAGCTGACTGTGAGCTGAAAGATGCAACATCTGGAGGTGCAGCTGACTGTGAGCTGAAAGATGCAACATCTGGAGGTGCAGCTGACTGTGAGCTGAAAGATGCAACATCTGGAGGTGCAGCTGACTGTGAGCTGAAAGATGCAACATCTGGAGGTGCAGCTGACTGTGAGCTGAAAGATGCAACATCTGGAGGTGCAGCTGACTGTGAGCTGAAAGATGCAACATCTGGAGGTGCAGCTGACTGTGAGCTGAAAGATGCAACATCTGGAGGTGCAGCTGACTGTGAGCTGAAAGATGCAACATCTGGAGGTGCAGCTGACTGTGAGCTGAAAGATGCAACATCTGGAGGTGCAGCTGACTGTGAGCTGAAAGATGCAACATCTGGAGGTGCAGCTGACTGTGAGCTGAAAGATGCAACATCTGGAGGTGCAGCTGACTGTGAGCTGAAAGATGCAACATCTGGAGGTGCAGCTGACTGTGAGCTGAAAGATGCAACATCTGGAGGTGCAGCTGACTGTGAGCTGAAAGATGCAACATCTGGAGGTGCAGCTGACTGTGAGCTGAAAGATGCAACATCTGGAGGTGCAGCTGACTGTGAGCTGAAAGATGCAACATCTGGAGGTGCAGCTGACTGTGAGCTGAAAGATGCAACATCTGGAGGTGCAGCTGACTGTGAGCTGAAAGATGCAACATCTGGAGGTGCAGCTGACTGTGAGCTGAAAGATGCAACATCTGGAGGTGCAGCTGACTGTGAGCTGAAAGATGCAACATCTGGAGGTGCAGCTGACTGTGAGCTGAAAGATGCAACATCTGGAGGTGCAGCTGACTGTGAGCTGAAAGATGCAACATCTGGAGGTGCAGCTGACTGTGAGCTGAAAGATGCAACATCTGGAGGTGCAGCTGACTGTGAGCTGAAAGATGCAACATCTGGAGGTGCAGCTGACTGTGAGCTGAAAGATGCAACATCTGGAGGTGCAGCTGACTGTGAGCTGAAAGATGCAACATCTGGAGGTGCAGCTGACTGTGAGCTGAAAGATGCAACATCTGGAGGTGCAGCTGACTGTGAGCTGAAAGATGCAACATCTGGAGGTGCAGCTGACTGTGAGCTGAAAGATGCAACATCTGGAGGTGCAGCTGACTGTGAGCTGAAAGATGCAACATCTGGAGGTGCAGCTGACTGTGAGCTGAAAGATGCAACATCTGGAGGTGCAGCTGACTGTGAGCTGAAAGATGCAACATCTGGAGGTGCAGCTGACTGTGAGCTGAAAGATGCAACATCTGGAGGTGCAGCTGACTGTGAGCTGAAAGATGCAACATCTGGAGGTGCAGCTGACTGTGAGCTGAAAGATGCAACATCTGGAGGTGCAGCTGACTGTGAGCTGAAAGATGCAACATCTGGAGGTGCAGCTGACTGTGAGCTGAAAGATGCAACATCTGGAGGTGCAGCTGATTGAAATGCACTTTGACAGTTACCGCTACACCCAAATAAATCAGTAAATAAAGCAGCTTTGAAATTACCGTACTACGGTACCTGTACACCCGCAAATGGTAATGATGACTGAAACAGATATTTTACCGGTACTGTGGTTTTTATTTACAATATTTACAAATACGGTAGACTCATTCAAACCCCAGAAACTCCTCGTCCTCCGTGTCACTCTCAAAGAGTTCAGCCAGTGTTTGAGGCAGGCTGCCACTGCTGAGAGGTCCAGCTCCCTCGTCCTCCTCCTCCTCCTCCTCATCCTCCTCACTGCTGTCCTCTGCCTCTGCACCAGCACCAGCACCAGCAGGCCGGATCCCTGCCTTTCTGAACCCAGACTTGATGGTGCGGGTGGTCACAGAAGCCCAGGCCTTGTCCACCCACTCCACCGCCTGGGCGAAGGTGGCGTGCCGCATCCTCCCCGTCGCTGTAAACGAGTGCTCTCCACTCACCATCCACTCCTCCCACAACTTCCTCAGGGAGGCCTTGAAACTCCTGTTCACCGAGATGTCGAGTGGTTGCAGGAGTTTCGTCAGCCCCCCTGGGATGATAGTGGGCACACTGTTCAGGCTCTTCACCTTGGCCTTCATGGCCTCTGTGATGTGGGCCCGCATGCTGTCCATCACCAACAGCGCCTTCTTGGTCCTGAAGAACCCGTCGGGACGATGGACGAAGCACTTGGTCAGCCAGTGGAGCATCATGGCTTCGTCCATCCATCCCTTCGGGTTCACGGCCACCACCACCCTGGAGCAGAAGTCCTCCTTTGGTATGGTCTTCCTCTTAAAGATGACCATGGGGGGGAGTTTGCATCCATCAGCACCACAGGCCAGAACCACAGTGAAGTGGGTCTTCTCATGGCCTGTGGTGAGGATGTTCACTGTCTTTTCACCCTTCTGGGAGACACTGCGGCCCATCGGGATGTCAAAAGTTAGTGGAACTTCATCCATATTAATAATATGGCCGCCAGTGATCCCATGCGTCTCGACCTGGCGTGAGAAAGACAAAAGGCAGACATTAGCGTCAGTGAACAAAAGAAACGAGCGCGCACTCACAGACCTGCTGTGAGCTTAGCGCACCAACTGACCTGCAACAGAAAAATGTTTCATTTTTTGTCAACATCACATCACATGTCCACATCCCATGTCCACATCCCATGTCCACATCACATGTCCACATCACATGTCCACATTTACCGTATATTCAACCAGTGCTCCACAGTCACTGGTTGACTTTAAACAAGGCTTGAAGACCTTTATTTTTAAGCCTCCACAATATTCCATCCATCCATCCATCCATCCATTTTCGTCCGCTTATCCGGGGTCGGGTCGCGGGGGTAGTAGCCTAAGTAGGGAGGCCCAGACTTCCCTCTCCCCAGCCACTTGGAGCAGCTCCTCTGGGGGAATCCCAAGGCGTTCCCAGGCCAGCCGAGAAACATAGTCCCTCCAGCGTGTCCTGGGTCTTCCTCTGGGTCTCCTCCCGGTGGGACATGCCCGGAACACCTCACCAGGGAGGCGTCCAGGAGGCATCCTAACCAGATGCCCGAGCCACCTCAACTGGCTCCTTTCGATGTGGAGAAGCAGCGCTTCTCTGTTTTTTGCAGATGATGTGGTCCTATTGGCTTCATCAGTTCGTGATCTACAGCTTTCACTGGAGCGGTTTGCAGCTGAATGTGATGCAGCCGGGATGAGGATCAGTTCCTCCAAATCCGAGGCCATGGTCTTGAGCCGGAAAAGGGTAGCATGCCCTCTCCGGGTCGGGGAGGAGGTCCTGCCCCAAGTGGAGGAGTTTAAGTATCTCGGGATCTTGTTCACGAATGAGGGAAAACTGGAGCGTGAGATCGATAGGCGGATAGGTGCAGCGTCCGCAGTGAAGCGGGCGCTGTACCGGTCTGTCGTGGTGAAGAGAGAGCTGAGTCAAAAGGCAAAGCTCTCAATTTACCGATCGATCTACGTTCCCACCCTCATCTATGGTCATGAGCTCTGGGTTATGACCGAAAGAACGAGATCTCGGATACAAGCGGCTGAAATGAGTTTTCTCCGCAGGGTGTCTGGACTCTCCCTTAGAGATAGGGTGAGAAGCTCAGTCATCCGGGAGGGACGGAGTAGAGCCTCCACAATATTTTATATTTTAATTATAAAATTAATATATTAAAATTTAGCAAGCAAAATTGAGCAAGCTAGCAATTTAGCAAGTGCGTTAAACACACACAAAAAAAAGCACGGGAAACAAAGAATTGAGCGCGCACCCACTCACCACAAAACTCGCTGTGAGCGCGTGATTTTATATTAAATTACCGGTAATCTATTAAAATTTATGAGGATACAGGTCCGTTTAACACACATACACAAAAAAACATGTTAGCTTAGCTTAGTACCAGGCGACACACGAAGGCAGACAGCTTAAACAAAGAAAAGCGCGTGCACTGACAACAAAGTTGCTGTGATCGCGCGATTTTATATTACCGATAAATTAGTCTATTAAAATTTACCAACATACAGGTTTAACACACACAAAATAAAAAACTTAGCTTACCTGCCGACTCACGAAGGCACGGAAGGTATCCAGCTTCTCCTGGTAGTCCGCGGGGAGCTTCTGCGACATGGTGGTCCGAGTTCTGATGGAGAGGTCCTGGCGTTTCATAAAACGGAAACACCAGCTCGGACCACCTTGGAACTCCGTCACACCCATGTCCTTTGCCACAGACATGGCATGGAGGCGCAGCTGGACCGTGGAGACCCCTCTCCCACACGCACGTTCCGAGAGGACCCAGGACTTGACCGTGTCCTCCAGCTCTGGCCACCTGGCTCGCTTGCCCCTGTTAGCCCGCTTGGACCGCTTCATGGCCTGGATGACCCCCTCAGACTTCCTCCAGCCCCGGATCACCTTCTCGCTGATGCCGTACTGCCGGTCAGCCGCTCGGTTTCCGTGCACCACGGCGAATTTGACGACCTCTAACTTCTTTTCCGCCGTGTATGAATTTCTCTTCGGTGGCATGGCTGCTGCTGTTCTCTTGTTTACTCCGTTCGCTGTTTGTTCACTGTTCTTTCCTACTCCCACAGAGATGAAGCTGGGGTGATGGGCTTTTATGCTCAATACACAAACAGGTAACGCCCCCCACGGCAGGCATGTCTGCAGGTACCGGTACTGTACCAGTAAACAGAATACCGGTACAGGCCTCTTTAGCGATCATAGCGGCAAAAACTGGTACTGCACTTGCATTGCCCCCTAGTGGCCGAAACTGGTACTGCACTTGCATTGCCCCCTGGTGGCCGAAGCTGGTACTGCACCATTTTATGCAACAGGGAAAAAGGGCCATAACTCAGCCAAAAATTGGTCTAAAAATATGAAAAAAAAATCCATAAATAGGTCGCACCGGTGTATAGGTCGCAGGCCTTGAAAAACCCATAAAAAGGTGCAACCTATACACCGAAAAATACGGTAATCAACAATTTATTAATCTAAAACTGTTTTTCACTAACATGTCTACTTTTTGATGGAACCTCCCAATTTTACATTTTCTAGAAATTAACTATACCAAATGTTTTCATTTTTTGTTTTTTATTCCACAAAAATGGAACAGCCCCCAATTAGTTACTTAATCCTAATTAGAATTAGTTCTGGGTCTAATTTTCTTCATACCGTGACAAGCTCTGACCTTTGGATTGAACATAATTACTCACAATTTCATAAGTAATTGGTAATCCAAATGAATATTAAGGGTGTGTGGTCTGACACTTAGCAGTTATTCAAACTGATACACATGAATGAAATCTAATACTGTCCTTCTTACACTGGAAAGACTGAGACCATTTAGAAAGACGCCAGACTTCTTATCTTTCAGTTCATCACTGTAAACCTTAGGGAGGGCTTAGTAATGGTAGCTATTTTATCCCAGCCTGGCTCAGAGTATTTATTGTTAATACTTCTTAGCTACTTCCACCTCATCCAAACATCCATTGATTACTTTCTGAGAGTTTTAAAAATATTGTCCTGTAGTTTATGATATATTTTGCTAATGTATAGACAGTGTATGTATAGACATCATAAGACCCCTTATGATGATTAAAATAAATGGACAAAATGTTCCCTTGCCCGGACGCGGGTCACCGGGGCCCCACTCTGGAGCCAGGCCCGGAGGTGGGGCACGTTGGCGAGCGCCTGGTGGCCGGGCTTTCACCCATGGAGCTCGGCCGGGCACAGCCCGAAGAGGAGACGTGGGTCCCCCTTCCCATGGGCTCACCACCTATGGGAGGGGCCAAAGGGGTCGGGTGCAATGTGGGATGGGTGGTGGCCGAGGGCGGGGACCCTGGCGGTCTGATCCTCGGCTACAGAAGCTGGCCATTGGGACATGGAATGTCACCTCTCTGGTGGGGAAGGAGCCTGAGCTAGTGTGTGAGGTTGAGAGGTTCCGGCTAGAAATAGTTGGACTCACCTCAACGCATGGCTCTGGCTCTGGAACCAGTTTCCTTGAGAGGGGTTGGACACTCTTCCACTCTGGAGTTGCCCCTGGTGAGAGGCGCCGAGCAGGAGTGGGCATACTTGTTGCCCCCCATCTTGGTGCCTGTACGTTGGGGTTCACCCCGGTGAACGAGAGGGTAGCCTCCCTTCGCCTACGTGTGGGGGGACGGGCTCTGACTGTTGTTTGTGCCTATGCGCCAAACGGCAGCGCAGATTACCCACCCTTTTTGGAGTCCTTGGAGGGGGTATTGGAGAGTGCGCCTCCTGGGGACTCCCTTGTTCTGCTGGGGGACTTCAACGCTCACGTGGGCAATGACAGTGAGACCTGGAGGGGTGTGGTTGGGAGGAACGGCCCCCCTGATCTGAACCCGAGTGGTGTTTTGTTGTTGGACTTCTGTGCTCGTCATGGATTGTCCATAACGAACACCATGTTCAGGCATAAGGGTGTACATATGTGCTCTTGGCACCAGGACACCCTAGGTCGCAGTTCGATGATCGACTTTGTTGTCGTCTCATCTGATCTGCGGCCGCATGTCCTGGACACTCGGGTGAAGAGAGGGGCGGAGCTGTCAACTGACCACTACCTGGTGGTGAGTTGGCTCCGATGGTGGGGGAGGATGCCGGTCAGACCTGGCAGACCCAAACGTATTGTGAGGGTCTGCTGGGAACGTCTGGCAGAGTCTCCCGTAAGACGGAGCTTTAACTCCCACCTCCGGGAGAGCTTTGAACACGTTCCGAGGGAGGCGGGGGACATTGAGTCCGAGTGGGCCATGTTCCGCGCCTCTATTGTCGAGGCAGCTTATCAGAGTTGTGGCCGCAAGGTTGTTGGTGCCTGTCGTGGTGGCAACCCTCGAACCCGGTGGTGGACACCGGCGGTGAGGGATGCTGTCAGGCTGAAGAAGGAGTCCTATTGGGCCTTTTTGGCCTGTGGGACCCCGGAAGCAGCAGATAGGTACCGACAGTCCAAGCGGCATGCGGCTCGGGTGGTTGCTGAGGCAAAAACTCGGGCGTGGGAGGAGTTCGGAGAGGCCATGGAGAATGACTTCCGTACGGCTTCGAGGCGATTCTGGTCCACCATCCGGCGTCTCAGGGGGGGAAAGCGGTACGCGACCAACACCATTTATGGTGGGGATGGCGTGCTGTTGACCTCAACTCGGGATGTTGTGAGTCGGTGGGCGGAGTACTTCGAAGACCTCCTCAATCCTACTGGCACGTCTTCCACTGAGGAAGCGGAGCCTGGGGACTTTGGGTCGGGCTCTCCAATCTCTGGAGCTGAGGTCACCGAGGTGGTTAAAAAGCTCCGCGGTGGCAAGGCTCCGGGGTGGATGAGATTCGCCCGGAGTTCCTTAGGGCTCTGGATGTTGTGGGGTTGTGTTGGCTTACGCGACTCTGCAATATCGCGTGGACATCGGGGGCAGTTCCCTTGGATTGGCAGACTGGGGTGGTGGTTCCCCTATTCAAAAAGGGGGACCGTAGGGTGTGTTCCAACTATAGGGGGATCACACTCTTAAGCCTCCCTGGTAAGGTCTATTCAGGGGTTCTGGAGAGGAGGGTCCGTCGGATAGTCGAACCTCGGATTCAGGAGGAGCAGTGTGGTTTTCGTGCTGGTCGTGGAACACTGGACCAGCTCTACACCCTCAGCAGGGTCCTGGAGGGTGCGTGGGAGTTTGCCCAACCAGTTTACATGTGCTTTGTGGACTTGGAAAAGGCATTCGACCGCGTCCCTCGGGGGGTTCTGTGGGGGGTACTCCGGGAGTATGGGGTACCAGGCCCATTGATATGGGCTGTTAGGTCCCTGTACGACCGGTGTCAGAGCTTGGTCCGCATTGCCGGCAGTAAGTCAGGCTCGTTTCCAGTGAGAGTTGGACTCCGCCAAGGTTGCCCTTTGTCACCGATTCTGTTCATAACTTTTATGGACAGAATTTCTAGGCGCAGCCAAGGTGTTGAGAGGATCCGTTTTGGTGGCCTTAGAATCGCTTCTCTGTTTTTTGCAGATGATGTGGTCCTATTGGCTTCATCAGATCGTGATCTACAGCTTTCGCTGGAGCGGTTTGCAGCCGAGTGTGATGCGGCCGGGATGAGGATCAGTTCCTCCAAATCCGAGGCCATGGTCTTGAGCCGGAAAAGGGTAGCATGCCCTCTCCGGGTCGGGGAGGAGGTCCTGCCCCAAGTGGAGGAGTTTAAGTATCTCGGGGTCTTGTTCACGAATGAGGGAAAACTGGAGCGTGAGATCGATAGGCGGATAGGTGCAGCATCCGCAGTGAAGCGGGCGCTGTACCGGTCTGTCGTGGTGAAGAGAGAGCTGAGTCGAAAGGCAAAGCTCTCAATTTACCGATCGATCTACGTTCCCACCCTCATCTATGGTCATGAGCTTTGGGTTGTGACCGAAAGAACGAGATCTCGGATACAAGCGGCTGAAATGAGTTTTCTCCGCAGGGTGTCTGGACTCTCCCTTAGAGATAGGGTGAGAAGCTCAGTCATCCGGGAGGGACTCGGAGTAGAGCCGCTGCTTCTCCACATCGAGAGGAGCCAGTTGAGGTGGCTCGGGCATCTGGTTAGGATGCCTCCTGGACGCCTCCCTGGGGAGGTGTTCCGGGCATGTCCCACCGGGAGGAGACCCAGAGGAAGACCCAGGACACGCTGGAGGGACTATGTTTCTCGGCTGGCCTGGGAACGCCTTGGGATTCCCCCAGAGGAGCTGCTCCAAGTGGCTGGGGAGAGGGAAGTCTGGGCCTCCCTACTTAGGCTGCTACCCCGCGACCCGACCCCGGATAAGCGGACGGAAATGGAAGGATGGATGGATATAGACAGTGTTGACTCACAGACCAAATTTTTGGACAAAAATGTAGCACAATGTGTAGCACTCTAAATATGCTATGCTGATGACTCTCACCACACTGAATTTGAATCCAATACATGTAAAATATGCTGAGTTATAGCAATAATTGTGTTTGCTTATGTTGTTTAACATTAGTGTCTTGGTGGCCATTTTGTTGGATTTACTCCAACAGTTAATCTATTTTAAAGGTAGACACACTGTCATGGAATTTACTGTATGTATGAATATTTTGACTTTTCCCTTTGGTTGCTTCTGATAATTTATGTAGGTAATCTGAAAATGTAACAAACATTTTGAACCCATTTGATTTAATAGCTTAATAAAAGCTGTGTGTTTAGCAAGTCACCTTGATTTTATACAAAACTGATGTAAGGTATAAAAGTGTTATAACGGTAATTGTTCACATTGTAGAAAACCCAGAGTAAAAGTGAGGTTTAATCTCACCTCTGCAGAGCCAGAATGCTGCCCAGGTTCCTATACAGAACAATCCCCGTCACAAACGTTGAGGAGTCATCTGCATCTGTAAAGGAAAGGAGACGAGAAGAAGTCACATTGAGCAGGCGGGTCCAATATGAAGAAGAATTGTTTCAGCAGGCTCATGGAGTCTGAATAGTCAGCCATTTTGACTCACATCTTTCCAATCTGACTTTATAAATCACTTGTTGCTCCTTTTTTACTTTCAAATGTGATTATTTCTGGCTATAAAAAAGTCCTGTGATGCACTTGTGACCTGTCCTGAGTCTACCTCCCTTTTGGCTCAATCACTGCTAGAGATAAACCCAAGCTCCCCTGAAAAAAATTTGTACACAACACAATAAACTGTAAATAAACTAAGCAAGGAAATGTCAATAATTGAGGAAAATATAATTGAGATGATAACTATTGAAGTATTAAATAATAATGAAAGAAATATTGTAGTAAGTTGTGTGTACCGACCACCTGGTTTATACATTGATTTATTTTCAGATAAGATAGTAGAACTATTAAATAAGAATTGTAATAAAACAGTTTTTTTATGTGGTGACTTTAATATAGATTTAGAGAAAAAAACAGACTCCATCAGTATTAGTTCATTTATTGAATCAATGCAATCCCTTAATCTTTATCCATTGATAACGAAGCCTACTAGAATCACAACCCATAGCGCAACAACAATAGATAATATTTTTACAAATACGACAAATGGGGATGTGTTTGGTGGAATTCTAACGAGTGATCTTAGTGATCATCTACCAATCTTTACATTTTATAAGAAGTATCAAACTGTTACAGAAACATTTGCAAATAAGAAAACTACAATAATAAATACGTCAAAGAAAGCATTAGATAAATTAAAGGATGATCTAGCAAATCAAAGCTGGGAAAGTGTATATGTTGAAGATGTAAACAAAGCATATGACGTGTTTATGAATATTCTGGACACATTATATAAAAAAACTGTGTAGTAAAAACTTACACAAAAAAGAATCATCTAGAGCAACACTGGATGACAAGAGGATTGAGAAATGTAAAAAAAACTATTTGTACTCATGCTTCTTAAAATGTAGAACAAAGGAAGCTGAAGAAAAGTACAAAAAATACAAAAATAAATTGGTTGGCATTATAAGAAAACACAAGAAAGAATATTACAGTGAACTGTTGAATAAATGTAATGGGGATATGAGGGAGACGTGGAAAGTTGTGAATGGTGTGTTAAATAAACACAAAGTAAACTCGGGTATTTCACATAACTTTACAATAAATAACATGGAAACAAATGATAAAAAAGAAATTGTTAACGGCTTTAATCAGTATTTTGTGGACGTCGGAACTAACCTTGCAGCCACAATTCCAAAGGTGAATAACAATGTAAACTATTTAATCGATGGCTGTTTAGACAGTATGTTTTTGAATGGAACTGATAAAGACGAAATACTGAAAGTAGTTAAAAACTTTACAGAAAAAAAATCGAAAGATTGTATGGATATGGATATGTCGTTTGTGAAGAGTATAATGTGTCATGTGATTGAGCCGTTCACTTACATTTGTAATTTATCATTTACAACTGGTGTATTTCCTGATAGAATGAAGGTGGCTAAAGTGGTTCCATTTTTCAAAACCGGTGACAAAGGTGTGTTTAATAATTATAGACCGATATCCCTACTACCACAGTTCTCAAAAATCTTGGAGAAACTATTTAACATTCGATTAGACAAATTCATTGAAAAACACAACATTCTAACAGATACTCAGTATGGTTTTAGATCAGGTCATTCAACATCAATGGCACTTATGGATTTTGTTGAACAAGTAATTACTGCTGTTGATCAAAAAAATATTGTGTAAGTGTTTTTGTTGATTTAAAAAAAGCCTTTGATACCGTTAATCATAGTATTCTCCTTAATAAATTACAAAAATATGGAATAAGAGGATTAGCCTTACAATGGCTATGCAGTTACTTAAAAAATAGGAAACAATATGTTCAGTTGGATGACGTAAAATCAAATCACTGTACTGTTACATGTGGTGTTCCACAGGGATCAATACTCGGTCCGAAACTTTTCCTTTTATATATTAACGATCTATATTAACAATCATCTGGGCCTCCCTACTTAGGCTGCTACCTCCGCGACCCGACCCCGGATAAGCGGAAGAAAATGGATGGATGGATGGATATTAACGATCTGGTTAAAGTGTCTGGGGTCATCAAATGTGTTTAGTTCGCAGACGACACAACTTTTTTTTGTTCTGGAGACACTATTGAGCAAGTAATGGATTTATTAATTAAGGAGTTTGTAAAGATTCAAAACTGGTTTAGACTCAACAAATTATCATTAAATTTGGATAAAACATACTACATGATATTTAGCAATAAAAATAAATCAATAGACATTCCATTTTTTATCGATGATTCAGAAATACGCAGAGTCAATGAGGTAAAATTCTTGGGTGTTATTATTGATGATAATTTATCATGGAAACAACATATAAATTTAGTTAAAACAAAAATATCTAAATCAATTGCAGTACTTTATAGGGTTCGATATCTACTAAATGATAAATCTTTGTATCTGTTATATAATTCATTGATTGTGCCACATTTGATTTATTGTGTAAGTGTATGGGGAAAAGCATGCAAAAGCAATACAATGCCTATTTTTATTATGCAAAAAAAGATTGTGAGAATTATAACCAGAAATCATTATTGTCACTCTTCTGGTATATTGTTTTCTCAAATGAAGCTACTGAAATTCTATGATTTGGTCGATTACAACATTTTGTTACTTATGTATAGAGCACAAAATAATATACTACAGTCAAATATTCAAAGGTTTTTTGTGAAAAGAACAAGCTGTTACAATCTTAAGGGTAAAGATGTGTTTGTTTAACCACAGTTCAGAACAAGTTTGAAGGGAAGAACTACAGTAATACAAGGCGTAACATTGTGGAAAAATTTAATGCCAGTATTTAAACAAGCTAAATCAATTTCTGTATTTAAGAAAATTGTCAAAGTTGAATTGTTAAACAAATATGATTGAATGTAACTGAGTAATCCATATATTGTTGGTTAAACCCTATTTACCTAGCCCCTATTTACTTATTTTGTTATCAGAGAGCAATTAGTTTGTATTAGATAGATAGGAGCAGATTTAATAAGATATTTTCTTCATCTGCTACCTTTTCATTTTACACCTTATATATTTTTTATTCTTTTCATTTGCTTGTCATTTGTTGTATCACATTTTGTAAAATGAATAAACTTAAACTTAAAAGAGATCAAGTATAGGTGTAGATTAGAAGATGATACCAAGATACCTACAAGAATATACTTTTTTCATTCAATCTTTATTTAAACAAATAAGTCCCATTGAGCCTCAAAGACTCATTTACAAGTGAGATCTGTTGAACAGACAATAAAAGTGGTGAAAAAATGACACATAGGGTTTGGAGACAAAAGAATTCCTAACACATTTTTTACCTCTGCTTGAAGGTCAAAAATGTGGTAATGAAAAAAATCTTGCACACAAGCACATAATGACGCCAACATTACGTGTGGGGGGGACTCAAAGGCGGTGAGTAACCAGCCCGCAGAGGCACTGCAGAGTTCAGACTTGTGCACTGAGATGACTTCTGTTGGGATTTGGCACTATATAAATACGCTGAATTGAATGGAATTGAAATTAAAGCAGACGCTGGCCCAAACTAAGAGCTATATTTAATTTTATTGATTAATAAGAGATAAGATAAGATAAGAGATAAGAGATTTTTTTTATTAACATTGCACCAGTAAACCAATACAACGTGATCATGTAAACACAGTCATCCAGAGGAGGGGTAGAGAATGTTAAGCTGCAGCAATTCAAAACATATATATTCAAAACATATGTATGTTCGTCAGCGCGGCCATCTCTCATCCATCCTGAATGAGAGCAAAACAGATATGGAAAAAGGAAAAACACAATAGGTATCATTTGTGATATTCAAAAAAAGAATTTATCAAAGATTGCCTGAAGACACTCCATGATAAAGTCCCAAAAACTCTATCAGCAGAAGCACAACCACACGAGACATTGTTGCAGTTTTGACGACATGCAAGGAGATATAGAGTCTGCGAGTAACTTCAGAGAACACAGTTCAGCAGTTGTGCAGCTGGGCGTTATCCGAGGCACACACAGAGATCTCTGGGGGGGGGGAGGGCGGGTGAGGTCAGCAGTGACACTCCAGCTCTACGCTCCAGGAGAAAAGTTTCCAAACAGGCCTCTTTTCAAGGACATGTGCAGAAACCAGATTAGATAGTCTCTTTGTTTGTTCCAATTCAGACCACAATGTTCTTTTTCACTGCAGCCTTCCAAGTCCAGACGCTGTTTCAGGGCCAAAATTCCAAATCATATGAGGTTCCGATTCTATGAACCCCCATCCGTGCCCTGATGGAGCCCGGGCGGCTGCAAACGAGTTCCAAAGCGCCCAGCAGGTCCGCGGCAGTCCGCCGCTCCCAACGTGCGATTG
>JBBPBX010012938.1:6392-25447 GCA_038048925.1 Garcialebias charrua
TATATATATACAGTATATATATTCATATAAATAAATACATAAATAAAAAAAATTGAAATCAAACAAATATTAACTAAAGTGTACACCCATTAGAAAATATATGTCTAAATAAATTAAAGTACTAACACGATGTGGTGGTGGTAGAAGCATCCACAACAAGAATCAAGCTATTTCTTTGGAGTACCAGTTCTCTTAAATATTCCTAACATTAAAGGTCCTAATGCACCTAGTATATATAGCATTTCACCATATAAATGTACCTTACTTTTGAACTTCAGATAATTAAAGTTGGCTCTTTTAAATTGTTTTATTGTATTTTGGTGTACAGGCCTCCCGGCGCGGCCGGAGAGTTTTTATCTGAATTTACTGAGCTGCTGTCTACTATCATCAAGCTGGAGAAAATTATAATTTTGGGTGATTTTAATTTGCACGTAGATGATGATTCTTGTAAGGCAGCTGCTGACCTCATTTCTATCACTGAGTCTTTCCACTTTATTCAACATGTCAATTCTCCCACACATTGCAAAGGCCATATTTTAGATCTTGTTTTTTCTTTTGGCCTCAATATTGATCATGTTCGTGTGAAGGACATATTATTCAGTGATCATAGTTGCATATATTTTAATGTGTCCTTCAGCCCTGACCCTGCTCCTCCTAGTCGTTTGATCCAAAGAAGGATCATAACTGAGCACACAGCTGAAACTTTTATCTCTCATTTTGATCCCTCCACCTTAGTTTGTAATTCTTTGGATGTGGACTTAGCAGTTTCTGGCTTTAACATTTACTGCAACGACATTTTGAATTTAGTTGCACCATTAAAGCAGAACACTGTTCATCGTACAAGCTCTCCTTGGATTAACAAGGAAATCATGACATTTAGGAGAGAATGCAGGAAAACTGAACGTTTATGGAAACGTACTGATCTGTTGGTTCACAGGCTTCACCTTAAAGACTTAATTAGTTCGTTAAATGAGATGATCAAAAATGCAAGGTTAAATTATTTTGCTGATCTCATCAAATCAAAAGGAAGAAATTCAAAAATCTTATTTGACACTATTAAGAACATTGTTTCTCCATTGTGCTCATTTCAAAGTGCTTTTACACATTCATTCATTCATTCATTCAACCTTTATTTATACAGGCTAGCCTCGTTGAGTCACGGGGACTCATTTACAAGAGGGACCTGTCTCACTCACACCAAACAACCATCCATTCTCACACTCACACCTAGGGTCACACATGCTGATTGTAATCAGTTTTTAAAAATTTTTACGGACAAAGTTGCAAATATTAGAGCTAGTATCTCTCCGTCACTTGCTAACCACCTGGACCCACAACCTTTGACTTCAAATACATGGTCCTCTTTTAGTACAGTAACCATTAATGATATCAATGATCTTTTGAAACAAATGAAATTGTCTTCGAGTCCACTGGATATAGTACCAACATCTCTTTTTAAAGATATTTTTAATTGTATTGGTCCAAGTGTAGTCAGCTTGATAAATTTATCCCTATGTTCTGGAGCTGTACCTAAATGCTTTAAGACTGCCGCAGTTTGTCCTCTGCTAAAAAAGCCTAACCTGGATTCCTCTCTGCCTGAAAACTACAGACCTATCTCTAAACTTCCATTCATGTCAAAGATCCTTGAGAAGGTTGTAGCACAACAATTGAACTTTTTTATGGAGGAAAATGAACTTATGGACAATTTCCAATCAGGTTTTCGTAGACTGCATTCCACAGAAACAGCATTATTAAAAGTGTCCAGTGATGTGTTGATGGCAGCTGATTCTGGACATTACACTGTGTTTGTTGCTCTGGATCTGTCTTCAGCTTTTGATACTGTGGATCACACTGTTCTTATCAACAGATTGAGAGCTCTGTTTGGTATTTCTGGCACTGTTTTAAACTGGTTTAAGTCTTATTTGTCTGATAGGTCTTTTACTGTTTTTATGAACAATGTTCACTCAAATGTTTCTGAGCTGTCCTATGGGGTGCCCCAGGGTTCAGTTTTGGGCCCACTCTTATTTTTACTGTACATTCGCCCATTGAGTTTTATTTTCGATCGCTACAGTAACGTCTCATACCATGTCTATGCAGACGATATTCAAATCTACTGTTCCTTTCGATTGTCTGAATTTTACAAATTGACCGAACTCAGTAACTGCCTATCTGACATTAAAATTTGGCTTAATGACAACCACTTGCAGTTAAATGCTGCTAAGACTGAAACGCTTATCGTTGCTCCAGATGATAAAATCTTGGAAATAAGGAAGCATCTTGGGTTCTTAAATCCTTCGAACAAAAACAACCTTAGATATCTGGGTGTTCTCTTTGACAGCTCTCTGTCAATGGACAGTCATTGTAAACTGTTAGTTCGCAACTGTTTTTATCATTTAAGGAACATTTCAAAGTTGCGAGCTATTTTATCTAGGACAGAATTAGAAATGGTTGTCCATGCTTTTATTTCTTCTCGGTTGGATTATTGTAACGGCCTTTTAGTAGGGATAAGTAAATCCACCATGGCTTCTCTTCAGTCTGTGCAGAACGCTGCAGCCAGACTTTTGACTGGAACCCGCAGAACGGATCATATTACTCCTGTTCTGTACTCTCTCCACTGGCTTCCGATATATTTTAGGGTTCATTTTAAAATTTTGGTTTTAACTTTTAAAGCACTCCATGGTGAGACTCCCAAATATGTTTTCAATCTTTTGAAGCCACTCTGTCAGTCTAGAACTCTGAGGTCTTCTAATCAGCTACTGCTGTCGGTCCCTAGAACCCATTTTAAAACCCGTGGTGATAGAGCATTTCAGGTGGTGGCACCGAGGCTCTGGAACGCTCTCCCTCTAACAATGCGCGGCTCCGAGTCGACTGATGCATTTAAGAGAAGTCTTAAGACTTATCTTTTTAAACAGGCTTATGGTTAATTGTACTTATTGGTTTTAGAGTTTATCATGTGTAACCTTTTTGTATAGCATGTTTTAAGAGTGTATAATTTTAGTATAATTTTAGTATGATTTTATTATGTGTATTTCTTTTGTAAAGCACTTTGTGATTTTATATCTGTGAAAGGTGCTATATAAATAAAGTTTACTTACTTACTTACTTACTTACCCAAGAGGAAGTGTTTTAACTTACAACAGTATGTGTGTGTAGGGTGTAGTGTTGTTTTGTCTGGGTCAGATTGACTGGACCTTTTTGCCTAGATAAGCAGGACAACTAGTGTTGTCTGACCTTGTTTTTGTATTTTATTTTCTTGCAAGATTCTGAATTATTACAGGTGAAACCATCCATCCATTTTCGTCCGCTTATCCGGGGTTGGGTCGCGGGGGTAGCAGCCTAAGTAGGGAGGCCCAGACTTCCCTCTCCCCAGCCACTTGAAGCAGCTCCTCTGGGGGAATCCCAAGGCGTTCCCAGGCCAGCCGAGAAACATAGTCCCTCCAGCGTGTCCTGGGTCTTCCTCTGGGTCTCCTCCCGGTGGGACATGCCCGGAACACCTCACCAGGGAGGCGTCCAGGAGGCATCCTAACCAGATGCCCGAGCCACCTCAACTGGCTCCTCTCGATGTGGAGAAGCAGCGGCTCTACTCCGAGTCCCTCCCGGATGACTGAGCTTCTCACCCTATCTCTAAGGGAGAGTCCAGACACCCTGCGGAGAAAACTCATTTCAGCCGCTTGTATCCGAGATCTTGTTCTTTCGGTCACAACCCAAAGCTCATGACCATAGATGAGGGTGGGAACGTAGATCGATCGGTAAATTGAGAGCTTTGCCTTTCGACTCAGCTCTCTCTTCACCACGACAGACCGGTACAGCGCCCGCTTCACTGCGGATGCTGCACCTATCCGCCTATCGATCTCACGCTCCAGTTTTCCCTCATTCGTGAACAAGACCCCGAGATACTTAAACTCCTCCACTTGGGGCAGGACCTCCTCCCCGACCCGGAGAGGGCATGCTACCCTTTTCCGGCTCAAGACCATGGCCTCGGATTTGGAGGAACTGATCCTCATCCCGGCCGCATCACACTCGGCTGCAAACCGCTCCAGCGAAAGCTGTAGATCACGATCTGATGAAGCCAATAGGACCATATCATCTGCAAAAAACAGAGAAGCGATTCTAAGGCCACCAAAACGGATCCTCTCAACACCTTGGTTGCGCCTAGAAATTCTGTCCATAAAAGTTATGAACAGAATCGGTGACAAAGGGCAACCTTGGCGGAGTCCAACTCTCACTGGAAACGAGCCTGACTTACTGCCGGCAATGCGGACCAAGCTCTGACACCGGTCGTACAGGGACCTAACAGCCCATATCAATGGGCCTGGTACCCCATACTCCCGGAGTACCCCCCACAGAACCCCCCGAGGGACGTGGTCGAATGCCTTTTCCAAGTCCACAAAGCACATGTAAACTGGTTGGGCAAACTCCCACGCACCCTCCAGGACCCTGCTGAGGGTGTAGAGCTGGTCCAGTGTTCCACGACCAGCATGAAAACCACATTGCTCCTCCTGAATCCGAGGTTCGACTATCCGACGGACGGACGGAAATCAAACAACAATCAACTTTAATTAATTAAAAAAACAAGAAATAATTCACCATAAATATCGAACTACAAAGCAACATACACAACAGTATTTCATTTATATCTTTGCAATAGTCCATTTTTAATCATTTTCTTAAATGTAATCATTGTTGCTGTATTTTTACTTCAATCTCCAAGACATTCCATAAGCCAATCTGTGTAAATACTTAATAATTCAATTTTATAAGGAGCTAGTTCCTTGCAAGGGGCTTTGTTTTCATGCTCCAGATCAATACAGTGTTAAGAAATAGTATAACACCACCAGTGACATTTATTTAGTATATACAATTATTAATATTTGATAATTTTTCATAAGCAAATTGAAATAAATGTAGCCATCAGAGTCCAATACAATAACCAGGTGGCTAGCGCTAGCATGCTAACAAACAAACAAAGAAAAAAAAAACTCACCACTTCCCACTTGCAGTCAGCTGAAGGCTTTTTTCACAGAGCCATCTAAAATCTGAAAGGCATATCAGTCAGAAATGCAAATAGATATTAGATAAAGGGCTTTCAATTATTTAAAACTTACCTGAGCAAGCCTGCTTGAGTCACTGCACAGCTCTGTAATCCCAGACAAAAAAAAAGACTGGACCGGAAGTACATTGTTCTGTGCGTTCAGCTCACGTTGGACGTGTCCAGTGGTGAAAAATGTGCCCAGCATCTACCCATAGTTTTGTAAAGTTGTGGAATAACTGCACATGCGCGAGTTATAACTAGAGTCAATGGATAAGATAAGAGCGCCCCCAGGACCGGAAATACCATACCATTCCATACCATACCAATTTTATTTATAAAGCGCTTTAAACAGCAACAAGACCAGACCAAAGTGCTGTACCAACAAACAAACAAACAACAGGCAACACATACAATGAAGTACAAAACAAGAGACATAAAAACATTGCAGATCATAAATAAAATGACCAAACACAGATCAGCTGGTGTTGAAAGCAACAAAGTAGAAATGGGTCTTTAAACGGAATTTGAACACCGAGAGGGAGGGGGCCTGTCTGACAAGCAGCGGTAACTCGTTCCAGAGCCTTGGGCCTGCTACAGAGAACACCCAATCACCTCAGTGTTTAAGACGAGTCCCTGGAACTCTTAAAAGTACCCGGTCCTCTGACCTAAAAGCACGTGGTGGGACATAAGGGTGTATCAAATCCGAGAGATAGGCCGGGGCGACACTGTTCAACGATTTGTAGACATACATGAGAATTTTTAACTGGATTCGAAGATGAACCGGTAGCCAGTGCAGGGAGGCCAAGACTGGTGTAATGTGCTCTCTTTTGCGTGTACTGGTTAAAAATCGGGCTGCTGCATTCTGGACAAGTTGTAGTTGTGCAATGGTGGTCTGACTAATATCAAGCAGACGTGAAATGCAGTAATCAAGCCTAGATGTAATAAATGCGTGAATTACTGTCTCCAGGTTATTTTTGGATAATATGGGCTTCAGCTTAGACAGTTGCATCAGCTGGAAAAAACAGGATTTAACGATCATATTTACATTGCTGTTGAGTTTCATGGAAGGGTCCATTATCACTCCCAGATTTGGGACTTTTTGTTTTTCAGACAGGGGTAGAGCAGAAAGGTCAATGCAGTGGTTCAAGATGGTGTCACTGGGAAGGAATAATATGGCTTCAGACTTCTTATCATTGAAACTTAAGAAATTTAAGGCCATCCAGTCCCGGATGTCACGGCAGTCGAGCAGAGGTTGAAAAGAGCATGTACCGTTGTATCTTAGGGGGAAGTAAATTTGACAGTCATCGGCGTAGAAATGGAAAGGTATGTTGTGTTTCCAGAAAATAGCTCCGAGTGGCAGTAGGTATAAAGAGAATAGGAGAGGACCCAGGATGGACCCTTGCGGAACCCCCATTTTAGTGCCGCCACTGCAGAACTAAAATCATTGGAAACACAAAAGGACCTATCAGAGAGGTAGGATCTGAACCAGTTCAGGGCTGACCCTGTGATGCCCACCCACTCCTCCAACCTAGCAATGAGGATCTCATGGTCGATGGTGATGAAAGTGGATGTGAGGTCCACTAGGACAAGCAACACAGAGTCACCAGTGTCTGTGGATAGGAAGATGTCGTTAAAAACCTTCAGTAGGGCAGTCTCAGTGCTGTGTAGAGATTTGAAGCCAGATTGGCATGGCTCAAGGATAGTGTGATCCTCCAGGAAGCACTTCAACTGGGACTCAACTATTTTCTCTAGAAGTTTAGAAACAAAATGGGAGTCTGGAGACAGGCCTGAAGTTAGATACTACTGAAGGGTCAAGGTTTGTTTTTTTCAGGAGAGGTTGAACAGCAGCATGTTTTAACGATTTTGGCACCACACCCGAGGATAAACTGCTATTTACAATAGAGAGAATGGAGGGACCTAGAGTGGGAAAAACCTCCTTTAGGAGCCGAGGGGGGACCACATCAAAGGGGGAACCAGATGGTTTCAGGTTGCACATGACCTGCTCTAGAGAAGACAGAGAGACTGGTTTGAAGTGGTCAAATACAGCAACAGATTGAGGTGAGATGGATGGATCATGAGTTGGAGGAGAAATGAGAGCGGTCGCAATTTTTTCTAAAAAGAAATGTAGGAAGTTCTCGCATAGCTCAGTCGAGGTTTCCAGGGGTGATTGTTCAGTGAGATGGAGAACAGGGTTTAGGGTGGAGAACATAACTCATGGATTGCGAGAGTTTGAAGCAATGATATCAGAGAAGTATTGGGATTTAGCAGTTTTTACTGCTTTCTGATATCGGCACCAGCTCTCTTTTAGTATTTGAAAAGAGACCTGCAGTCTGTCTTTTCTCCATTTTCGCTCCGCCCTCCTACATTGCTGCATTACAGCTTTGGTCACGTCATTCATCCATGGTTCTGCTCTGAGTTTTGGTCTTCTAGCTTTAATAGGAGCAACATGATCCAGAGCCTTTAAACAAACAAAGTTGAACTGGGATGTCAGCTCCTCCGTGGTGGAGAGAAACACTAGTGGCTGAATTATTATTTCAGAGTAGTAAACCTCAGTGAAACGTGTGACAGTTAAATGGTTAATGGCCCGGCTGAGACGTGAAGGAATGGAATGTTTAGGAGTTAGATGGAGGAGGGTGAACTGAAACCAAACTGGCATGTGGTCTGAAAACACATTTTCACCTATTTCAAGATTAGAAACAGTCACATCATGAGTTAACACAAGGTCCAATATATGTCCGCGCTCTTTGGTGGGACTGTTTACATGATGATTTAAATTAAATGAGTCCAATAAATCTAAAAAGTCCTTAACCATGGGCTTCTCATGACAACACACATGCAAATTGAAATCACCAAAAATGACCACCCGATCATATTTAGGTGTGATTTCAGCCAAGAAATCAGAAAATTCATTGATGAAGTCCTTAGACCGAGGTGGCCGATGCACGAGTGCACATAAAGTCACAGGCGAATTGCCTAGTTCAAAGACAGTCAGTTCAAAACTGGAGCAGGAAATGGGCAGTTGTTTACAGTCAAAAGTTGATTTGAATATTGTTAATAATCCACCACCACGACCTGATGGCCGGGGGTCGTTAAAATACAAACAGTTTGGTGGTAATATTTCCGTCAATGTGTTGGACTCACCCGGCGACATCCACAACTCTGTGATGCAGAAAAAGTCTAAATCGTGATCCTGAAAGTAATCCCTACGGACGAAAGTTTTGTTGCAGACAGATCTTGCGTTGACCACACACATCCTGATCTTATCCGAGCCAGCAGCAGTTGAGTGAGCGTGTGTCCGCGGCTGCAGACTTTCCACAATGAGCTACCCTGGCCGCATGCTCCCGTTGTTTTCCTGGTCCATGCACGCGGGAAGCTGGCGATGGTAATCAAGACCACCAGCTGAAGACAACGAAGCAGTACGTAGGGCTTTGAGCTTCACCAGCCAGCCAGCTCGTTTCCCATGTTTTCTTCGTCGCCTGGATCGATTGCTCCGTGCAATGCGTCACCAATCGGAAAATGTTTTTTGAAACAAACAATATAACTCATCATTACTCATAAACTATTTATCCTACACAACTAAAAACATATACAGGTAGTCCCCGACTTACGAGCGCTCTGACCTACGAGCGCCCGGACTTACGAGCTGGCGAAAGAGAAGTAAATTTGTAAAAAATACAGCACTTTTTTGTGTTTTTAGATGAAAGTGTGTTAGCTAACCGTTTGGAAACACGTTTCCGACCATGTTTATGAACTAATATGAACGTTTTTGATGAAAAACGAGTGTTCGTAGTAGCGCTAGCATAAATGTTCCAACTTACGAGCGAAAATCCGGACTTACGAGAACACGTGCTTCGTGTTCCAACTTACGAATTTTCGTGTTACGAGCAACTCGCAGGAACGGAACTCGCTCGTAAGTCGGGGACTACATGTATGCATATATTTTGAAATATTTTTATTTTATTATTTCATTTATTTTATTTTTTAAGTATTCAATGTAAAATGGTCCAGAACTTCCAGTTCTAGGGCTAGTGCCCTAGCGCCCCCTATTGGCCGGCCGCCCCTGCTGTTGGGGCTTCACTGAACCAAAATGTTACACTTCAGGTTTCTTATTATGAGTACATTGAGTGACGATGTGGGGCTGGTCAGACCTGGAATTAACAAACATTAAATGATGAAATCCTGTTTCACTACATTCAGTATGTTTGTTAACAGCTGGTGATAAAATGTTTTCTGAGTAACTGGATCCCAGTTAACTGCTTTACATGCACATAAGCATTTGAGCAACAACCATAACATCAGCAGGTGTACCAATGTGTCTGTAAAATACAATTGCCTGCACTGTATCGCTTTAAATAAAATATCAAACTACACATCCATTTGAGACATATTTACTGTGGACTTATTTACAAGCATTTCAAAAAACGTGTATATTTTTTAATAGTGGCAAGATAAAATAACTACCGGTAAACCGATATATACTCGTCATTATTACAGAGCTTATTTTAAGTGTAGCACTACTAATAAAGTCACATTTTTAAGATTTTACTCCAAAATTCCAACAACTCACCTGTAAAACCACCCCCTCCCTGTGGAGGCTTATCAGAACTGTGCCGGCTGACCATCATCCCATCTTATCAGGACAATGGACCATCTGTTTAGTGCTTCATGGACCGCCTTGTAATAAAATGCACATGTAACGTGTTCATAAATGTGCTTGCTGGCAGAGGTTTTTTGGTGTCTTAAATCATGTTCTGATAGGACATGGTGTGAAGAGAACTTTTTTGTAATGCCACTATCCTCTCTTCACGGCTTTGTCCCCTTTTTCTATCTAAAAAATGTATTCTATAAAGGATAATATGGCTGTGCTTATAGCAGCAGCTACGTGCACTCCGCACATCTTCAAGACGACTGTACGGACATATTCTCATTGTATCTCGATTCAATGATAATAAAGCTTATTTTGATTCTGATTCTGTCAGCCACCAGCTGTTTTCCTTTTTTGTGTGCACAAGCACTGTGGAGAAACGAATGCACGTGCATCATACCATTGCTACGATTCTTTTGACATAATTAACTTGGACCCATAAAGTTATTTGCTTACTGTAGTTGAAAAATTGCAGCCACAGTCTACATGTTATTTGTTCATCTTTCGCATTGTTGTGATGTACGGTGTAGTGTTTGTAGAGCTTTAGTTTGTAGCAGGTCGCTCTTGTAAATGAGTCCACAAGGCTCAATGAGATTTACCTGACTAAATAAAGGTTGAATGAATGAATGAATCTCAAATGTTTTGTCTTCAGGTCAGAGTAAAAACAAAATGAGAGCTGTGTTATCTTGGTTGTGGAACGGTGGATCAGATCTTCACTGTTGCAGTGTTGCTGAAGTCTTTATAGGAGTTTGACTCTCCAGTCTTCTATGTGTTGTGTAAGGCTTTTGAGACCGTTACCTGAGGCATATTGTGGGAGTATATAAAGTGCCAGGGTTGCTTTTAAGTGCTATGCCTTTTAATCTTTAACCCTGATTTTATATACCTAAATCCGGAGCTGTGTCCACAAAGACAGTATTGTTCTTGGTGTGGGTTGGACACTGCGAGGGCTGTCTCTTGTCTCTGATCCTGTTTGTAATGTTCATGGACAGGATTTCAAAGCGCAGTCATGGAGAGGAGGGTTACTGATTTGGGAACGTGAGGGTATTGTCTCTGCTTTGTTGCAGTTGATGGGGTTCTGTTGCCCTGTTCAACCCATTACCTTTAAAGGAGACCACATATAGGTATTTTAATTTTTTATGTTATGTCTGTGTGCTATCTTGACAATATTAATTCATTTTAATACACAAAATAATTCTTAGATAATTAATTATACCCTTTTTAATTCTGCCATTTTTAACTTTCGTTTTGAACGACCGGTTTCTTGAAGTCCACGCCCTTCAAAGATCTGTTTACGCCCTCTGTAACAGCCAGTATCTGTAATGTGTTGTTGTTTTAAAATTAGCTCTTTTTTTATTACTCATTTGACTTACTGTTAGTGCTAGCTTAAGATAACTTACCGAAACCCGTCTGAGCGCGCCGCAATTTGCTGCTCCTTTTAGCATTAGACCACCCGAATCCGAAGCTAATGTTAGCTTGTTCCTCTTCCGGTTTCGCCAGCTCCGCTCGTTGCACGCGGAGATTTTGGGAGTTATCGCTGTTCCAGTCAAGACACACACAAAGTTCACCAAGTGTCTCCCGTAAATTAATCCGTAAGGAGAAGGTCCTCACTGCTGCGAGCCTGCTGCGAGGCTGAAATGAGGCTGTACAGTTGAAGCTCCGCTCCATCGCGCCAGAAGAGGGTCCCGTCGCAACCGGTCCCTACGCCGGGGGTCCGCTCGTTTAATTTTTGCCGGCTGCGCGTTGGGAGCGATCGCAAATACACTAAAAATTGAACTAAAACATAAAAATAACAATTATACTTTATTTATAAAGCCATTTAAAAAAACCACAGCTGCAACAAAGTGCTGTACACATGAAATTAAGAACATATAAACAAAAGATGAGATGAAATCATGAAAAACAACAGTCATGTGTTTAATACAGAAGTGGGTTGAGCCTAACCAGGGGTTGCTAGGTGAGGGGCTGGACTCAGGTTTGAGGTGATTGGCTACGGCTTGTGACGTCAATAACTGCAGGAAGTGTGAATCCAGGTGTATTTATCAAAAATAAATAAATCTACTTAGAGTAAATAAACCACTGGGTGCATTTTTTTGGCACAAGGACTGTTTTTTTATGAAGTAAATACCCAAAGTTGAGTAAAAAAAACATTAAAAAGTGAATTTTGCATCTGTGGTCCCCTTTAACATAACTTGGATGGTTCAAAATCAAGAGGGAAGCAGCTGGAATAAGAGTCATCTCCTCCAAGTCAGAGGCCATGGTACTCAACAGGTGTAATGCACCCTCCAGGTCAGGTGGGAGTCTTTGCCTCAGGAGTTCAACTATCCGAGTGTCTTTTTCACAATTCAATGACAAAAGTCAAAGTCAACTTTATTGTCAAAACTGCAATATGTACATGACATACACAGGATTGAAATTGCATTTCTCTCTGTCCCTCGGTGCAACAGTAAACACTTAAACACTAAAACATTGAAACATTTAATAAACATAAGCATAAAATGAAATAATAAAAGTGTAATACTGTCCTGAGTTTTTGCATAGTAGTTTTTGCATAGTAGTAGTATGAAAGTATGAAAAGTTACACCAACACTAAAACACTAAACATTTAATAAACATAAGCATAAAATGAAATAAAAAAAGTGTAATACTGTCCTGAGTTTTTGCATAGTAGTATAAAAGTGTAAAAAGTATATCTATAAAATAAAATGAAAGTTCTGGCATTGACATTTGTAATAGAGTGACAAAGCAGCATATGAAGTTTATGTACACAGTATATGTATGAGGTAGTTGATATTGGTATAGAGGTAAAGTGGCATATGCAATAAGGCTAGTAAAAAAAAATATATATATATATATATATCAGCAGTAGTGTAGATATAAAAAGTAGTGTAAATGTAAGCAGTAGTAATAAATGTAAACAGTAGTAATGAATGTAAACAGTGAATGTAAACAGTAGTATGACTACAGCAAACCCTCGACCTACGTCACCTGCGACCTACGGCAACTCAGACTTACGATTTTATCATATTTAATAAAAATATGATTAAAAAAAAAAAAAAAAAATTATTATTTTTTTTTTGTGTGTGTTTAAATGTTATTAATTTCATGTGTATAGCACTTTGTTGCAGCTGTGGTTGTTTTAAATGGCTTTATAAATAAAGTATAATTATTAATATTTCGTTTTTAATTACAATTTGATCGTATTTACGCAACTTCCGGTCGTTTCCGGTCGTTTCCGGTCGCCATGTTACAACCGGTGCGGTCAGGAGTTCCAGAGGCTACTGAGGACCGTGTGTCCGTTCAGGGTTGCCTCATACGGATAAATTTGCTGGAAACACTCGGTCAACTCTGTGGACGTCTCAGGCCCGGAGGAGCAGCCGCGGATCACCCCGCGATCGGCGGCCACAACGCCGCCCGACATGCTAACGACAGCAGCTAACAGAGCAGCTAACACAGGCGAAGACACCGAGCCGACATGCCGCGGAGGAGCCATCTGCGGCCGCGAGCTCGCCGCAAATGTCCGCCTGGCAGTCGGGGGACACCGAGCTAACGCGGAGATACAAAGCCGACAGCCTTTTTGAATGAACTGACATGCTAACCAGTGCTACTAATGGCGGGGCCTAACCGTAGCTAACGCCGAGCAGTTGTTTTGGATGGATGGAGGAGCGGAGAAACGGCTTTCAGTAAGTTTTTTTTTTTCTGGCTCCAAATGTATGAAGTTAAGAAGCTAACAGTCATTCTTTTAAACAGTTTTGACCACGTGTGTGCGTGTGGAGCGTAAGGAAGCTGGGGGAGCTCTCACCCGAGCTGATGCTAAAAGACCAAGGCAGGCTTTGACCAGCTCAAAGTAAGACATTATATTTTTTATTTATTGTACAGTACTGTATTCATTTACTGTACAGTTCTGTGCATGTTTATGGCACAGGATGTCCGCTTGTTCATTGTCATGCCATTAAATATGTGTGCGGCGCTCCGTTAGCGGTATAGCCGCGACCTATGTCAGAAACGCGGACCTACGACAGGCAGGTGTTTTTGGTCCGCGAGGTACGACAACATCGACCTAAGTCACACACGTAGGTCCCAATCCCTAACGTAACTCGAGGGCTACCTGTATAGGCAGTAATGTAATGCAAACATTAGTGCAAATATAAGAAGTAGTGCAAACTGAATGAGCACATGACCGTGAGTTGAGTGAATAATCCATTTTGATGACACAGAGTCCAGTGTTAAAGGACAACACCCACCGTGACAGTAACAATTCACCATATTGGAGAATTACTGTAGTATTTTATGAATTTTATTTTCATTTTTGCATTTGGGCCAGGCGAGGGTTAAAAAAAAAAAAAAAAAAAACATTCCCGAATGAATCCGGAAACCTGGCCGAAGAGTCCCGAAGGGTCATGTGACTTTTGTGACATCTCCACCCAGAAAGCAGAAAGGTAGGAGTGCGTTTCCATGGAGGTTTATGAGAGAGAGTAGGAGAAAACTGCATATTTCCTGCATATTTCCTGGTGCATTTGTGTGTACTGTATATGGACCAGCGCTCTGATTTTATTTATTATTTATTTTATAACACCGCTGCGGACCTGTTGTTGCTCTCATCTGCCCAAAGGAGCGAGCTGCGAGCCGCGCGCGTCCCTGGCTCCTCGTTCCTCGTTCCTTTGAAGTTCCTCGTGCCGGTGTAATTTGCTCCCTCGAGTGTATGCATTTGCTCTCCTCAGCTGCAAGGAGCAGGGTCGGGAAGCACGCGGGGAGCTCGAACGCAGAGCTCAGCTGCGCGGCTGGCTCTGACTGCCTTTCTCTGGTCACGGGGGGAGAATAAAAAGTCGATGCGGAAATGAATGAATTTGTCGCGATCAAACGAATTAAACTAGTATGTCTAAGTGGATGCTCGCTCAGAATATGAGTGAGCGACAGCAGGATTAATCAACAGGCAGCTTTAGGGAATATTTAAAAATGCTTCCTTTTTCTTTTCCTCTGCTCGCCTGTAACTCCAAGGCGTCACTTTGGTGACGTGAATGCCCTTGTGAATGCCCATATATGGAGAGGAGCAGATTTTCCCAGAGCTGCATGCTAAAATCTGCTATAAATCATGAAATAACACATTTACCGTTATTTCTCCACAATATAAGTAATCGCTCCTGTATTTTTTTTAAATAAACTAATAAATATTAATGGCGATGCAATTTGAAAACATGGTGGGTGTTGGACTTTAAAGTCTTTGTGTTGTGTGGTAATGTGTGAAAGTTTTTAGTGTTAATGCAGTACAAGTGGGAGGGAGGGCAGAGCAGGTAGAGAGTTAAGCATCCTGACTGCCTGATGAACAGAGCTGTCATTTAGTCTGCTGGTTCGAGCCTGGAGACTCCTCAGTCTCCTCCCTGAAGGCAACAGGCTGAAGCAGCTGTGTAGTGGGTGTGTGGGATCACCTGCCATGCAGAGGGCTTTCCGAGTGAGGCGGTTGCTGTGTAAGTCCTGTAGTGAGGGGAAGGAGGTGCCGACAATCTTCTCAGCTGCTCTCACGATGCGCTGGAGGCTCTTGCGGCAGGATGCAGTACATGCACCAAACCACACCGTGATGCAGCTGGTCAGGACACTTTCTATGGCACCTCTGTAGAAGGTGCACATGATGGGGGTTGGAGCTCCAGCCCTTTTCAGCTTGCGGAGAAAGTAGAGGCGCTGGTGAGCCTTCTTGGCCAGTGATGCAGTGTTCCTGCTCCAGGACAGGTCCTCTGAGACGTGCACTCCCAGGAACTTGGTGCTGTCCACTCTCTCCACTGTGGTGCTGTTGATGGTCAGAGGGGCATGTTGGGCATCCCTCTTCCTGAAGTCCACAACAATCTCCTTTGTCTTCTCCACGTTGAGAGTGAGATTGTTGTGTCCGCACCACAAGGCCAGGCGGCTCACCTCGTTCCTGTAGTCCGTCTCATCGTTGTTGCTGATGAGACCCACCACTGTTGTGTCGTCCGCAAACTTGATGAAGTGGTTGGAGCTGTATGATGGTGTGCAGTCGTGTGTTAGCAGGGTGAATAGAAGGGGGCTCAGCACACATCCTTGTGGGGCTCCTGTATTCAATGTGATGGTGCTGGATGTGTTATTCCCGACCCGTACTGCCTGTGGTCTCCCGGTCAGGAAGTCTAGCAGCCAGTTACACATTGAGGTGTTCAGCCCCAGACTGTCCAGTTTAAGGATGAGCTGTTGGGGGATGATGGTGTTGAATGCCGAGCTGAAGTCGATGAACAGCATTCTGACATAGGAGTCTTTCGTGTCCAGATGTGTGAGAGCTGTGTGGAGGGCAGAGGAGATGGCATCGTCGGTTGAGCGATTAGGCCGATATGCAAATTGGAAGGGATCCAGGGAGGCAGGGAGGACAGATGTGATGCTTTTCATGACTAGCCGTTCAAAGCACTTCATCAGGATGGGGGTGAGTGCTACTGGTGTTGGGTTTGTGTTTGTGTATGTGTGTATGTGTGAGAACTCACCTTGCAGTTGCTGAGTGTTGGAGATGGGAGTTCCTGGGTAACCAGCTGCTGCCAATCCGGTTAACGAGTCCAGCTGCTATTTAAGCCTTGGAGGAGGTTCCAGTCTTTGCTGAATCATTCAGTCACCTTGGGTACTGTGAGACAGCCATTTTAATGTTTTCTTTTGTGAATTATGTTTAACCAGCTTATGTCTCCCTGTGTTTTCAAGACAAATCTGTGACTCACCTCTGGAACCCAAACTGGACAAGCTGCCTCCAAACTGGACTCCTTCTCTGAGAAAACTCTGTACTCCAGCCTGACACTCTTCCACCAGCTGCCACCTGCAAGACACTACTTGGGACTCTTGGATAAATACAAGGAATTAGTCAAAGTCAAAGTCAACTTTATTGTCAGAACTACAATATGTACAGGACATACACAGGACCGAAATTGCGTTTCTCTCAGTCAGAATTACTCACCTGATGGACACTCACCTCCTCCCTCTGGTCTGCCTCCTCCAAGTTCCTTCTGTAAGAGAGAGAGACTTAATTAAACACTAAAACTGCAATATTCCCCAAACATCATCATTAATATTTTTCCCCTTTCCTTCCAGGAATCCTGACTTCCTTTACCCCAGCACTGTAAATAAACTCACTTCACTGATTACCTGTGTCTGTGATCCTTCTCAGCCTTGGTCTGAATTTGAGTACGTTTTCAGTAATTGCTTACAACACCAGAGGCTTTCTGGGCGTTGATCTTCATGAATGATCACCTCATGCTGTCTGAGGACAGTGCCAGCACCTGGTCATCAGGAGAGGGGGAGAGGGAGTGAGTTTTTGTGCAGGTGTGCTGTTACATGCCTCAAACCGAGCAAAGAAGTCATTCAGTTCATTCAGCGTAGAGGTTGTGCTGTCACAGGTCTGTGGGGATGGTTTGTAGTTTGTGATGGTCTGTATTCCCTACCACAGACTCCGTGTATCCTTGCTGTCCTTGAAGCGATGAGCCATTTTCCTGGAATACTGCTTCTTGGCCTTTCTGATGCCCCGGGCCAGGTTGTTTCTAGCTGTCCTCAGGCCCACCTGATCTCCCGCTGTGAAGGCAACATTCCTGGCTCTCAGGAGTCTGTAAACCTCTGCTGTCAGCCATGGCTTCTGATTTGCCCGAACAGTGATGGTTTTGAGGTTGGTTACATCATCAATGCACTTGGTGATGTATGAACATACAGTGTCTGAGTACTCCTAGAGACATGTGTTGTTGTTTGTGGTAGCAGCTTCTTTGAATATATTCCAATCTGTGGTGTCAAAACAGTCCTGGAGTGCCTCTGAAGACCCCTCTGGCCACACTCGTATCTGCTTGCGAACTGGTTTTGTGACTTTCACCAGTGGCCTGTATGCTGGCTTTAGCATAACACAGATATGATCAGAAACACCGATGTGGGGGAGGGCCTTGTAAGCTCCTTTCATGGTGGTGTAGACTTGGTCCAGTGTATTTCTGCCTCTTGTTGGAAAGTTTATGTTTCTGTATGTTTTTGGAAATACACTCTTTAAATCTGCTTGGTTGAAATCACCAGCCATGAGGAAAAAAGCATCAGGTTGGGCTGTTTGCTGCTCACTGATGTGCAGATATAGTTCATTCAGTGCCTCACCTCTAACTTTGCTGCTGGAGCTTGGAGGAATATATACAGCAACGATCTGTGATGCAGATGAAGTACAGCTGTAAATTCCCTCGGTAAATAGAACGGTCTGCATTTAATAGTCATAAACTCCACTAAAGTTGAGCAATGTTTGTAGACCACAGCAGCATCCAGACACCATGCGTTGTTGATGTAAACACAGAGCCTCCCTCCGCGTGTCTTACTTCCCTCGATGAGAGCTCTGTCCGCTCTGTAGCATGTTAGCCGCTCAAGCTGAATAGCATGGTCCGGAACGTTGTTGTTAAGCCACGTTTCCGTGAATGCAAACACACAACAGTCTCTCACAGTCTTTTGTGTCGTTCGTAGCAGGCGTATATAATCCAGTTTGTTGTCCAAGGAGCGTACGTTAGCCAAAACCATGGATGGAATAGCCGGCTTGTGTGGGCTAGCTGCTAGCCTAGCTCCGATACCTCCGCGCTTACCCCGCTTCTGCTTCCTGTCACGCCGCTTGTGGCGCTTCCACTGCGGGCGCGATGAAGGGAGGCTCGGTGCTGGCTTCCAGAGCAGGCCGCAGTCACGTAGCTTCTCCTCGAGCTCGCTGTTTATTCCCAAATGAGCGGTTTTTCCGACATCAAGCAGGAACTCACGGCTATACTTGCGTTCTTGAACACGTAGACATGATGAAGACGTGCCGGCACATTGTGGCATGCAGGACAAAAAAGACAAAAACACTGTGTTGTCGAGAGAGAGAGAAGCCGCAGCGTTTGTTCGCGCCGCCATCTTGGAGGAGCAGTCGATGGGGTTCTGTTGCCATGTTCAACCCATTACCTTTTGCATAACTTGGATGGTTCAAAATCAAGAGGGAAGCAGCTGGAATAAGAGTCATCTCCTCCAAGTCAGAGGCCATGGTACTCAACAGGTGTAATTCACCCTCCAGGTCAGGTGGGAGTCTTTGCCTCAGGAGTTCAACTATCCGAGTGTCTTTTTCACAATCACCTATAGGATGGAGTGGGGGATGGATTGATGGATTGGGCACTCATCCTCAGTCATGATATTCTTGCTTAGGTTGGTTGTGGTGGAGAAAGAGTTAAATAAAAAGCTAAGTCACGTTATTTTGGACCACTTAATGTTACATATGGTCATGAGGTGTGAATTATGACAAAAATAATGAGATCCTTGATTCAAGAGGCTGAAAAGAGCTTCCTTCTTAGGGTGGCCATGCTCAGCCTTAGAGACCGAGTTTGGAGCTCCATCATTCAGTGGGACCACAGATTAGAGCTACTGCTCCTT
>JBBPBX010012938.1:28687-38687 GCA_038048925.1 Garcialebias charrua
CTGCAGACTGAACCTTTAAGTACAGATGTCACATAGCAGCTAGCAAGAAAGCTACGTGAATTCTCATGTCATTAGCAGGGACTGTGCTTTGGTTGGCCATTCCAGAGTATTTTCTGTTTCACTGAATCAAAGAACAATTTCTAATACCAAATGAATGTTGACTGTAGCTCAGCTGCTCTCAGTAACAGCCACAGTAAAACTGTGTGTGATCAGAAGAGCATCAAAGACAATCTGCTTCAACCATCCAGCTCCCATGTGAAGGTTTTTCCAGTAAGGCACATGTTTGCAATAGAGCCCGTAATCCCACTGCATGCAGTAAAGCATGAATCCACTCTAACTAAACATGTCTGTACTGCGGAGATAACAGTGCATGCTTGTTGTGTGATCTTCTGTGTTTGTGCAGCTCAGTGACAGATGCTCATCATGTTCCTCTGAAATGAAGCAAAACATGGTTCTTTTCACAAGTTTGACTGCATTTACTGTTTAAATATCACTTTTTATTATAGTTTATATCATGTACCTACCATGAAAAGCATGGTTATGTGTGTTCCCAGTATGCAGTTTTCTAAAAGGTCAGTAGATGTCACCAGCGCACTATCTCTGTTTATTTCACCAGCCTGTCTCAGAATGAATCCTGTGATGTTGGTCTGTTTATTCAGAAGTATGTCTCACAGCATGCAGCAGTTTGCACTAAATCATTGACTGAATTGTTGATACTGTGAGGCGTAGACTTTCCAAAGAAGTTCATGTCTTGTGTGAAATGGAAGAAAAAAATGCTGTACTGTATTATTTTTAATGTATTGATTATTTAAATATTTTCTGTCTTTATTCATTAAAATGTTTGTTGACAACTAAAGCTGCATGTACAAAGAAATAAAAAGTCTGCTGCTATACACATGTGTGTTTGTCATGTTCCAGTTTGTCTCAGAAAGTTTTTGTCAGCATCCATCCATCCTTCCATCCACTGTGCATTCTTCACCATACTCACTCTATTTTTGTCTTCTTTTGCTATTTATTTTAGCTTGATTCTTTTAGCTCTTAGGTAGCTTTTGTTGATTTACGCTTTTAGACAGCCTTCTGATAGTTTTAGCTATTTTTGATACTTTTATCTAACCCATTAAAGCTTCAGTATGTAGCTTTTTTTATGAACATATTTCTTCACTCTGTCACTACCTCCTGACAGACTGATGTTAGCCAGGTAATCTCTGAAAAAAAAATATATATATATTGTCCCCTTGCTTCTCCAGGTGGTAAATAAGCATTTCTAAAAAGAAAAGGTGACACGCCATTTTCCAGCCAATAAAAACAGAGCTTGAATTTGAATTTCAGCAGACCATGGGAGAGCAGAGCCATATATGGCTCTGAGGGGGAGGGATCAGAATGCTTTGCCTGTTGAAATTTTTCTAAGTGCTGCAGTTCTACAGAAACTGCATACTGAACCTTTAAGGCTTTTATCCAGCATTTTGGGTCGCCAGTTCAAGCCCCGGTACCGACAACATCAAAATGTGGGTGGAAAAGGTGAAACACCCACACCTGCCTCCACCCTCATCTGCCCCACTCTGGGCCCCTGAGCAAGGCCCTTAACTCCCACCATCTTCTCCCTAAACAGGTCTCTCTTGAAAATGAGTTCTCGTGACTCAGTGAGACTACCCTGCATAAATAAAGGGTAAACTTTTTTTCTTTCGGCTTCTCCCTTCTTCAGGGGTCGCCACAGCGAACTAGTCGCACAACGCCGGATGTTCTTCCTGAAAAAACCACAGACCACCGAGCTACCACAGCCCTCTGTGTGGAGCAGAGAGCTGATATCTAGGGTTCCCGGAGGAGCCGATGATGTGGGTGAAGGGCCTTGCTCAAGGGCCCAGACAGGTGTGACTGCTTCACTTATCCCACCCACATTTTTTATGTTGTCTGCACCGGGGCTTGAACCAGCGATCTTCCGATCACAAGCTCACTTTCTTAACCTCTGTGCCACCACTCCCACCTGAAGGGTAAAATAAAATAAAAAAGTTGTTACGTTTAGCCTGTAATAACTTTTAGCTTATAGCTGTTTTTTTTAACTACTTTTAGCTAGTATTTTGCTAGCATTTTGCAATTTTTGTTTTTATCCAACATTTTGCTACATTAAATGCTAGCATTTAGCATTAAGCTAATGTTCTGCTTCAACAACTCGGTTTCAGCTGAGTTTTCAGAACTCACACAGTTTTTGTTTAAATTAAATTTATTCATTTCAAATTTAAAAAACACAAGAAAATGATTTACAAAACCACATTATAAAACAAAACAATACATGAAATGAAAGGACTAGAAGAAGAAAAAAAATCTTATTTCTGCCCCTTCTTCAAACAAAATTAATTCAAACAATCAATTCAAATAGCAATCGCATATAAAAAAATATAAGATAAATGATTTCTCACACCATACCATATAATAATTTGTGTATAAACCAATTTATGCATATTTGTTCAGAAATTTTGTTTTAATCATTTTCTTAAATATAGATATTGACTTTGCAATTTTAATATCGGGTTCCAAACCATTCCACAGTCCTATTCCCTGTACTAAAGTTGACCTACTCTTTAAACTAGTTCTGTATTGTGGCATAACAAAAAATATCTGTTCTCTTGAGATTGTAAGTACTAGTCTTTTTACAAAAAGCATTTGGAGATTTGTTGTTTCATTTAGCTTCATATTTTTATTGCGGGATACATTTGGAAACCATCCATCCATCCATGCATTATCTTTACCCACTTCTTCCTTTTTGGGTTGTGGGGGTCACTGGTGTCCATGTCCAACAATCACTGTGTGAAAGGCGGGGGACACCCTGGACAGGTTTCCAGTCCATCACAGGGACACACAGAGACAAACAACCATTCACTCTCCCTCTCACAACTAAAGACAATTTAGAGTTACCATCAGTCTAACATGCATGTTTTTGGTGTGTGGGAGGAAACGAGTACCAGGAGAAAACTCATGCATGCACACAGAGAGAACATGCAAACTCCACCCAGAGAGGCCGGGATTTGAACCAGGGACCTGCTCGCTGAGAGGCAGCAGCTCTACCAGTTGTGCCACCGTGCTATTTGGAAACATTTACTGTTAAAGAAGTCTTTTTTTAAACGGATTTGATCATTTTGCCTACGTAGATAATTAACATTTAGATTATGGAAAACACGATGCCCTGTGTTTGGCCTCTGAAGGTTTGTTGCTTCTAAATAATGCAGCTAGAAATAACACTCTGTCACTCTGAAGTAAGATAAAGCTGTCAGAAGCAATTTTCTACCTGTAATCCTGGCCTCCGCAGAATGGAGATGAGTCTAATCCCACGAGACTGACGGGATAAATACAGAGGCATGTTCAAAGTGTTTTTATTAGCAGCAAATTAAAAATGAAGTGTCAAAACTCCCAGCATGTTGAAAGCAGCTTGCCGAGCAGAAAACGAGATGTGAACAAAGGAGCAACAAAAAGCTGTTTCAAACAAACAACAACTGGCTTTCATCACAACACAAGAACTGTACTGGATTTATCTGAGGCTCTGACTGATGTTTTCATGATCAGTCAACGTCTAAAGGAAATATCCTGATGCATGCTCAATAATCCAGGTAGATAAATGTCTAACATCGTTAAGTCAGGTTCTCTGGAAGAATTCTTCTTGTTGAAATATTTCGTCTTTCATCCAAAAGACTTCTTTAGTTTGAAGAGCTGCAACAAACTCCATCCATCCATTATCTTTTACCTGCGTCTTCCTTTTCGGGTCATGGGGTCATGGTGTCCATGTCCAGCAGTCACTGTGCAAGAGACGGGGGACACTTGGACAGGTCTCCAGTCCATCACAGGAACACATAGAGACAAACAACATTTCTCTCTCACTCACACCTAGAGACAATTTAGTTTTACAATCAGTCTAACATGCATGTTTTTACTCTGTGGGAGGAAACTGGAGTACCTGGAGAAAACACACACATGCACGGAGAGAATATGCAAACTACACCCAGAAAAGTCCTGGCCGGGATTTGAACCAGCAACCTGCTGGCTGAAAGGCAGCAGCTCTACCAACTGTGCCACCTTTTTGGATTGCAATGAACTCAGTATTTTCATGCATTCAACCTTTATTTAGACAGGTTAAAGGACAACACCCACCGTGACAGTAACAATTCACCATATTGGACTACTGTAGTAGAATATGATGTCTATTTTCATTTTTGCATTTGGGCCAGGCGAGTGTAAAAAAAAAAAAAACAATGGAGTCCCGGAAACATCCGGAAACCCGGCCGAAGATTGCCGAAGTCCGGAGTGACGTAAATACAGGCTCCACTCAGAAGGCAGGAGTGAGTTTGCGATGGAGGCTTATGAGAGTGAGAGTTAAACTGCAGTTAAACTCGTGTCCTACGTGGATGCGCGAGGTTCTAAATATTTCCTGGTGCAGTTGTGGTACAGCTGAGCAGCGCTCTGTTTTTATTTATTTTTTAGAACGTTTTAATAAGATATAACACCGCTGCGGTTAAAGCTGTCGGCTCGCCTTTTAATTCTGTACTCCCGACCTGTCACTGAATTGATTGACAGGTCACAGGGAGAGAATAAAAAGCAGAGCCGGCAGCTTCATGAGGAAATTAATGAATTTGTCACGAGCGAATTAATAGTGTTCTACGTGGATGCGCGATCTCTAAATATTTCCTGGTGCAGTTGTGGGTTCAGGACCAGCGCTCTGTTTTTATTTATTTTTTAGAACTTTTTAATAAGATATAACACCGCTGCAATAATGAAGCTACGTTGATGCATGCTTGTTATAACTCATGCATTCAAGGCAGATACTTCAGTGACGTCAATGCCCATATATGGAGAGGGGCAGATTTTCCCAGAGCTACGGCTAAAATCTGCTATAAATCATGAAATAATACATTTAGCGTTATTTCTCTACAATATAAATAAACGCTCCTGTTTCATTATTTAATTACCTACTAAATATTAATGGCGATGCTATTTGAAAACATGGTGGGTCATGTCCTTTAATATCTTGTTCTCATTATTTAATATCTTGTTCTCATTATGGATCAACCAGTTCGTTGTTGACATCCAGAACCAGCTGTTCACATGATCAAGGAGGACCATCAGACTAACAATTGGTCGTTAGCACCCTGATGGCTGGTTGTTATTGGCAGAGGGCTGAGTGATACTAGCAATAACTTAATTGTAAGAAGGTGACAGTTGGACGTGGAGTCCTCTGTTGAATTCATGCTCTCAAGAAAATGCATTCCTCAGATTCTGCATGCTTCTGACCTCATAGAACATTTCTTCAGACTATTTTCCATTCCCGTTTGGATTTGAGTTGATTTTAAATGTTAACGGTTTCTAGATATAAATCTAATGTTCAATTTCAAATCTGTCCAGTGGTTTTTGGGATATTTTGCTAACATACAAGTTTCGAAGCAAAGATCTTGAAGAATATGTACAGCTTCAAGACTTATCTACAACCACACCAAGTATTGGCTCAATATCTGTGAATTTAATGACATTTTATTGTTGTGGCAGTCATTTTGAGTCAGGTTGATGTGAAATGTGAATCAGTTGTGGGAAACTGTCTGCTGATTACTTTGAGTTTCACTAAATAATTTATTTTAATTAACAGAAACAAAAACATTTCTCTGTTTTGGCAGTGGGTAGAGCTGGGCGATATCTCAATATTTAAAAAATATTGACATATACGTATATCACAATTTATCTTAAAAATATTGAGATATTCATTTTGGTCCATATCACCTACCTCTAGAAGTGGGTGGTAAAAAAAAGTACACTAAATAAATATATAACATGACAGGATAATAATGGATGATCTGTTAGAAAGCAAACAAGCATTACACCAATGTATCATGTCGCTGAGGAAGTTGAATAATAAATGTTTGTAGATTTGGAAATGGGTGTCTTTCAGGATGGAATTTAGAATAGAAACAGCCTTTATTGTCCCACGGATGGGAAAATCAAGTGTAACAGCAGCAACAGATAAAAAGATTCACACAAAAATTCCTAAATTCACTAAACTCTCGGTCATGTGCTCATTCAGTTTGCACTACTTGTCAAATTTGCACTAATGTTTGTATTACATTACTGCCTATAGTCATACTACTGTTTACATTCACTGTTTACATTCACTGTTTACATTTATTACTACTGTTTACATTTATTACTACTGTTTACATTTATTATTACTGTTTACATTTACACTACTTTTATATCTACACTACTGCTGATACATATACAGTATTCTCTGCTAGCCTTATTTAAGGATGCCCAATGTGCCTTACTGCATATGCCACTTTGCCTCTATACCAACATCAACTACCTCATACATATACTGTGTACATTAACTCATATGCTGCTTTGCCACTCTTTGCAAATGTCAATGCTAGAACCTTCAGTTTATTTTATAGATATACTTTTTATATACTACTATGCAAAAACTCAGGACAGTGTTACACTTTTACTATTTTATGCTTATGTTTATTAAATGTTTCAGTGTTTTAGTGTTTAAATGGTTACTGTTACCCCGAGGGACTGAGAGAGAAATGCAATTTCAATCCTGTGTATGTCCTGTACATATTGTAGTTCTGACAATAAAGTTGACTTTGACTTTTTGACTTTTTGACTTAAATGTTAAAAACAATATATAAAGAAATAAGATAAATAATATCAGTACTGTAATAATGTTCAATATATATTGAACATTGATAAGGACAGACTATTTACAGTGCAGTACAGGCAGACTGTGTGTTTTATCAGAGGTCAGCATGTATTTAATCTTTATTGAGTGTGCTAGGAGCAGTGATGGTTGTAGAGTCTAACAGGAAATACTGTACAAGTAAACTGAGTTTTTAGTGCAAGATGTTAAAATGGGCAGAAGTTACTCTGTGCATATCCGAGGAAGTTTATTTTAAATTTTTACTGTAACCACAGGGTTCTTTTGTGTGCTTCAGTTTGGGCTCTGTGGGTCCTGTCAACCAAATGTTTCCTCATCAGTTCAAAGAACATTTTCCCAGAAACGTCTACAATTATAGACCGATCATCCAGAGCGCTTGTCTCCAGGACTTTAATCTTCTGAATGATGTGAGCAGCTGTAGTCAGAGGAACATCCAGCTGCTGGGAGATGGTCTGATGGTCTCCACCTTCAACATGTTGATCAAAAATGATCTGATGGTCTCCACCTTCAACATGCTGATCAAACATGATCTGATGGTCTCCACCTTCAACATGTTGATCAAACATGATCTGATGGTCTCCACCTTCAACATGTTGATCAAACATGATCTGATGGTCTCCACCTTCAACATGTTGATCAAACATGATCTGATGGTCTCCACCTTCAACATGTTGATCAAACATGATCTGATGGTCTCCACCTTCAACATGCTGATCAAACATGATCTGATGGTCTCCACCTTCAACATGTTGATCAAACATGATCTGATGGTCTCCACCTTCAACATGTTGATCAAACATGATCTGATGGTCTCCACCTTCAACATGTTGATCAAACATGATCTGATGGTCTCCACCTTCAACATGTTGATCAAACATGATCTGATGGTCTCCACCTTCAACATGTTGATCAAACATGATCTGATGGTCTCCACCTTCAACATGCTGATCAAACATGATCTGATGGTCTCCACCTTCAACATGTTGATCAAACATGATCTGATGGTCTCCACCTTCAACATGCTGATCAAACATGATCTGATGGTCTCCACCTTCAACATGTTGATCAAACATGATCTGATGGTCTCCACCTTCAACATGCTGATCAAACATGATCTGATGGTCTCCACCTTCAACATGCTGATCAAACATGATCTGATGGTCTCCACCTTCAACATGTTGATCAAACATGATCTGATGGTCTCCACCTTCAACATGCTGATCAAACATGATCTGATGGTCTCCACCTTCAACATGCTGATCAAACATGATCTGATGGTCTCCACCTTCAACATGTTGATCAAACATGATCTGATGGTCTCCACCTTCAACATGTTGATCAAACATGATCTGATGGTCTCCACCTTCAACATGTTGATCAAACATGATCTGATGGTCTCCACCTTCAACATGTTGATCAAACATGATCTGATGGTCTCCACCTTCAACATGTTGATCAAACATGATCTGATGGTCTCCACCTTCAACATGTTGATCAAACATGATCTGATGGTCTCCACCTTCAACATGCTGATCAAACATGATCTGATGGTCTCCACCTTCAACATGCTGATCAAACATGATCTGATGGTCTCCACCTTCAACATGTTGATCAAACATGATCTGATGGTCTCCACCTTCAACATGCTGATCAAACATGATCTGATGGTCTCCACCTTCAACATGCTGATCAAACATGATCTGATGGTCTCCACCTTCAACATGTTGATCAAACATGATCTGATGGTCTCCACCTTCAACATGTTGATCAAACATGATCTGATGGTCTCCACCTTCAACATGTTGATCAAACATGATCTGATGGTCTCCACCTTCAACATGTTGATCAAACATGATCTGATGGTCTCCACCTTCAACATGTTGATCAAACATGATCTGATGGTCTCCACCTTCAACATGTTGATCAAACATGATCTGATGGTCTCCACCTTCAACATGTTGATCAAACATGATCTGATGGTCTCCACCTTCAACATGTTGATCAAACATGATCTGATGGTCTCCACCTTCAACATGTTGATCAAACATGATCTGATGGTCTCCACCTTCAACATGTTGATCAAACATGATCTGATGGTCTCCACCTTCAACATGTTGATCAAACATGATCTGATGGTCTCCACCTTCAACATGCTGATCAAACATGATCTGATGGTCTCCACCTTCAACATGTTGATCAAACATGATCTGATGGTCTCCACCTTCAACATGCTGATCAAACATGATCTGATGGTCTCCACCTTCAACATGCTGATCAAACATGATCTGATGGTCTCCACCTTCAACATGCTGATCAAACATGATCTGATGGTCTCCACCTTCAACATGTTGATCAAACATGATCTGATGGTCTCCACCTTCAACATGTTGATCAAACATGATCTGATGGTCTCCACCTTCAACATGCTGATCAAACATGATCTGATGGTCTCCACCTTCAACATGTTGATCAAACATGATCTGATGGTCTCCACCTTCAACATGCTGATCAAACATGATCTGATGGTCTCCACCTTCAACATGCTGATCAAACATGATCTGATGGTCTCCACCTTCAACATGTTGATCAAACATGATCTGATGGTCTCCACCTTCAACATGCTGATCAAACATGATCTGATGGTCTCCACCTTCAACATGTTGATCAAACATGATCTGATGGTCTCCACCTTCAACATGCTGATCAAACATGATCTGATGGTCTCCACCTTCAACATGTTGATCAAACATGATCTGATGGTCTCCACCTTCAACATGCTGATCAAACATGATCTGATGGTCTCCACCTTCAACATGCTGATCAAACATGATCTGATGGTCTCCACCTTCAACATGTTGATCAAACATGATCTGATGGTCTCCACCTTCAACATGCTGATCAAACATGATCTGATGGTCTCCACCTTCAACATGCTGATCAAACATGATCTGATGGTCTCCACCTTCAACATGTTGATCAAACATGATCTGATGGTCTCCACCTTCAACATGCTGATCAAACATGATCTGATGGTCTCCACCTTCAACATGTTGATCAAACATGATCTGATGGTCTCCACCTTCAACATGCTGATCAAACATGATCTGATGGTCTCCACCTTCAACATGTTGATCAAACATGATCTGATGGTCTCCACCTTCAACATGTTGATCAAACATGATCTGATGGTCTCCACCTTCAACATGTTGATCAAACATGATCTGATGGTCTCCACCTTCAACATGCTGATCAAACATGATCTGATGGTCTCCACCTTCAACATGCTGATCAAACATGATCTGATGGTCTCCA
>JBBPBX010012938.1:41187-53232 GCA_038048925.1 Garcialebias charrua
TGGTGACTAAACTGTCTCTAGGTGTGAGTGACAGAGTGAATGGTTGTTTGTCTCATTTGTCTCTGTGTCCCTGTGATGGACTGGAGACCTGTCCAGGATGTCCCCCACCTCTCACACAGTGACTGCTGGACATGGGCACCAGTGACCCCCACAACCTAGAATGGAAGAAGCAGGTAATTGTCAGGGAAATTCAGATAAAGGTTTATAGATGTTCATCTCTGCTAATGTTAAATTAATGTTGAAGCACGTGTGTGAGCTCAGAGAGTTCTTTTTCTCTCTCAGAGAGGAGCCTGCAGGCACCTGACACCTCCGAGTTAAGAGGCCGAGGTCAAAGATTCAAGAATTCAAGGTTCTTTATTGTCGTTCGCATCACATGTGGTACATGAGGTGGAACAAAATTGTTAGCACAGCGTCCCAGTTACATCCAGCACAAGTATAAAATGTAAAAGAAAAACAGTAAAAAGATCTAAGATATGAACTAAAGAAAACATTAAAGTAAAAATACACTAAGCCCTAGTAGCATAAAAACAATATGCTGAACAGCAGCACGAACATGAGTCTGTGTGAGCAGATATCATCGTGCATTATAAAAACACTTCCTGCACACTGTCCGGTGCAGATCTTCATGACTGGGGCTTCTATGAGACATCTTTGTACACCTGTGTGAACATCTGCCCTTTCAAGTAAACCATATTTAAAAATATTCTCTAGTCTTAGTGTGTAGCTCTTTTAAAGTAAGTAGATAATGAAATTATATTCTTTGAACATCCAGAGAATTTTTACAGAGAGAAAGCTGCTATAATCTTAAGGGGACGGAGATAATAATAATGCCACATTTTTGTCATCTGTGTATGTTTCCATACAAGATGAAATTTGACTCTGCATTTAACCCAATCACCACCAGGTGGGGCAGTGGGCAGCTATAGAAAGCGCGCCGGGGAGCAGTTGGGATGAGATGTGCTGCTCAAACACACCACAAGTTATGCTGTGACTGGGGTTCGAACCTGGGTCCTTCGGGTCCCAAGTCGGTTCCCCTGCCACTGATGTTCATAACAACTAAAATTAGAACCAGTTTGAAAGAACGATGTACCTCGATACAAGGAGTGAGATTGTGGAATAATCTGGAAAAAGATATTAAAAGTGCCAAGTCAATGCACATGTTTAAGAAATTGATAAAGTTTGGATTGCTAAAAAAATAGGAAACTGTATAATGTGTTCTCATATGAATTGTTGTTCTAGAAGGATTTCATTTTTTGTTTTATTGTATTAACTGAAGAATGTTATTGTTTGAATTTTATTTATGAGAAAAAAGTGGCAGATATTATAAGAATTATTTTCTTCTCTCTGCTACCTTTCATTTCATTGTATTGGTTTTCTTTTCTTTTTGTTGTTGTTGTAAATATAATTGTTGTAAATATATAATTAATTTGTTTTTAGGTTATGAAATGAATAAAATAAAAATGAATATTTTTTAATCCAACATAAATGATGACGTATGCATATTTATATTTACACACACTTAGTAGTGGCCATTTTGAATTTTGACTTAGCAATCCAAATTTTGGGAATGACCTTTCTCATGCCTAGATGGAGTCACACACCAAAATGGAAGTGTATCCCTCACTTATCTTTCAAGTGATCATGCTCATGACACGCACGCACGGACTGAAAAATGGGCAGAGTCTTTTCATTTCCCCCTTTTTGCTCTGGGACACACGGGACAAAAATAGAGGTGAATTTGTAGTGCTTGAGTAGAAGTGACACCCAGAGGGCGGCTTGGAGGTGTTCTGCTATGCAGCCGGAGAACACATCTGTGTTGGGATGCAGCTGGAAGGACAGGCTCCTGTGAGTTCTCTGCTTCTTCTGGCAGTCCATCAGCCATCATGAGGAGGAGGAGAACCACAAACACATTGAGCACCAGGAAAAGTCAAGTCAGATTTATTTATAAAGCACATTTAAAACAGCAACTGCCACTAAAGTGCTCAACAATGAAATCACAGCAGCAAGTAAAAAAAAAGATATTAATTAAAGCATCAGACAATAAAAACATAAAACACACAAACACAATGAGAAACAATGGGATGATAAATCAGATCATACTGTGTTGGATGTCAGTGAGTACAGGTGAGTTTTCAGGAGAGATTTAAAAGCAGGCTGAGGTGTTCTGTCTGATGTTGATGGACAGATGGTTCCAGAGTCCACCACTGAGACCACCTGGTCTCCTCTGAGCTTCAACCAAAAGCAGCTGGTCAGATGATCTCAGAGCACGAGAAGGAACATAAGGTTGAAGCTCAGAGCGATATGAGGGTGCAAGGTCATTTAAAGGTCAACAGGAGCGTTTTAAAATCTATTCTGACACGTGTAGGGAGCCAGTGAAGGGAGGGCAGAACCAGTGAAACATGTTCAAACCAGTTCCTGTCAAAAGCCGAGCTGCAAACTAGTACATGTACAGTAGAGTCATTTATTTTTAAATTTCTGATCAAACCAATATTTGCAGGAAGTGGAGACAGCAGCTGGTGATGGGCTGTGTGATGTGTTTGTTGGGTTGTCTGTCTGTTAGCAAAATATTTCATGCAATCATTGACAGATTTCAAATTCAACACTGAATCGGGTTTGGTTGATTTTCATTTCATCCACAGAACCATGAACATATCAGGTGCCCTTTCTGACGCAGCCCCAGGAGTTCAAGTGCTCTCCACTGAGCAACTGTCTCCCCCAAATCAGCTAGTTTCATTTATTGAACAAACACAGGTGTGATAGTAGCTCAGCATTGTCCTCAGCAGACATGATGAGGGCCATACATTATGAGACCTCAGCCTAAAACCTTGGCATTAACTGATGAGTCAATACTGTTGGTCTGTTAGCAAAATAACTCATGGACTATTGGACATGTTTCAATTAAACTGTCAGAAATCAACCACTGGATGCACAATTATAACTGATTAACTTTGCAGTCAACCTGTCAGTTCAACATGGCTGCCACAGCCAGTTGGACTACCCTTCATAAATATGGCTGCTATTCAGTAAATTATGTGCATATAGAACTAATATTTTGTGTGGTAGTAGCTGAGAGTAATTCATAACACATACTTGGACTGCTAAAAGTTAATTAATTCCAATCCCACAGAAGACTGCACACATGATTATTTTATTGACCAAAGTGGCTACAACTCCATCGTTTGTCCACATGAGATTGTTTTCGTTTAAAACGCTGCTATGAAAGATGGCGGGCGATATGCATTTCTTCTGAGGACATTTCATTTAAAACACAAATTGAAATCTCACCTCGTTCTGCCTTTCCTCGCTGTCCACACAGACTTACAAATAAATAAAATCCAGGCATGCCGTACCACTGACCTTGTGCCTACAAGCAGCCATCTGTTTGCTCTGTGCCGGCATCAGTTATCTGCAGGCTGCAGGGGGAACATGTGTTGACTCACTCTGTGCCCTCTGAAAGCATTTCTCCTACAACACCTGTGGACTGGGAGACGATGTGATGAAAACAGGGCATCCTCGGAGCGCAGGGTGTGAGGAATGTTGGGAACTGGGAGAAGATGAAGAGAGAAATGATGTCGGGATTAAACGGGTCATTAGGGAGGAATGGGAATGAGGAATGAGCTGACTGTTGTGCATCGATGTAGAGAGCCGTGAGAGGATAACAGCTGATTATCCTGATGCACGCTCAATAATCCAGGTAGAAGAATCTAAAAATGTTAAGTCAGGTCCTCTATTTGTAGATGGGTTCAAAAATAAAAAACGTAGAAACATTTCCTCTTTCATTCAAAAGACTTCCTCAGTCTGAGGAGCTGTACCAATCTCAGTCAACAGCACCTTCTCATTGTGGATCAACCAGTATGTCAGTAGCCGTGTTTCCATCAAGGTTTCTAGATGCGCATTTTGGAGTATCGCAGCAGAAAAGCTTAATGGAAACGGCAAAATCCGAATTTACTTCCTCAAATTCGCCAAAAAGTTTATACGCTCGCTTGAGGTGGTTTTTGGGATCTTCGAAAATGAGCAGATGCGCAAAACGACAGATGGAAACAGATTTGCCGACTCAGTTCTGCCGTAGCGAACATTCACGTCATGTGACTGATCAGCTGTTTCCGCTCCGGACAACATGTAACATCGCTAAAACTAGTTGGCATGACAGAATAAATACAACTTGCCCGATAGCAACACATACCTGAAATATTCTCTCCATTTTGACGAGATGTGTGGCCGGGTTCTGTTTTCAACCGCTACTTCCTGTTTACTGTAGACATGCGTAACGCTGACGTCTGACGTAATGACGCTGTGCGTGGCTTGATAGATGCGCTTTTAAGCCAGTTGATGGAAACACTTCTGCTTCGCATTAATTTGTATTTACATATTTGCGAGATTTCAAAAATTAGCTCAAAATTTGAAATGAAAATGGATGGAAACACGGTTACTGTCATTCAAAACTACAGTAGCATGCTAAAGGAGGAGCAGCCTAACAATGGCTCGTTAGTGCCCTGATGAACAGTCACCAATGTTGGTGTCATTTTTGATCCACACCTCACCATAATGAGAGTTCATCAAAGTGAAACCATATCGGATCGGTCGAGGCCCGGGTTAACAACGTCCGCCACCGGTGCTGTTGACAAACAGGGTGCTGGCGGAAATTGTACTACTGTTAGTCAAAGACCCAGAGGAGGGAAACGTGTCAGGAGACAGAGAGAGAGGAGGAAAGTGAAGAATGTAGGACTGAGGGTTGCAACTCTAAATGTGGGGACAATGACAGGCAAAGGTAGAGAGCTGGCTGACATGATGCAGAGAAGAAAGGTAGATGTTTTATGTGTCCAAGAGACCAAGTGGAAGGGCAGCAAGGCTCGCAGTATTGGAGCAGGGTTCAAACTGTTTTACCATGGTGTGGATAGAAAGAGAAATGGAGTAGGGGTGGTCCTGAAGGAGGAGTTGGCAAAGAACGTAGTAGAGGTGAAGAGAGTGTCAGATAGGGTGATGTGTCTAATGGCTGATCCAGACCGAACGCGTTTTCAACTGCAGGAGCGTCCGGTTTACATGCAAAGTCAATGGGGGACGCGCCTCCAGGCGCGTCTTGGCGTCGGGCGTCACGTCACGTGCGTGTTGAGCATGCTGGAAAGCGTTTTTTCGTGCACGTGAACCCGCGTCAGCCTCCAAAGCACGCCTCCAACATGCTGAAGATTTCGCCGTTCAACGCTTTGTCAACAAATCAGGGAGAGTCGGGGAGGAGAGAGAGGGGAGTCAGCTATGTGACACGGTAACGAGGGGACGGGTGTTGCGCAACTGTGTGACGTATTGTTTGCGAGACACAGAAATAACCTGCGAAGTCCTGTTCATGTATGGAGGAGAAATAAAAAGGACCTTGCCTGGCGGAGTGCCAGTGAGGAAGTCGGGATATCGGGTAAGTTTTGAATTGTGAACTTTTCACATTTAGCAAGTTAGCTCTGCTAGCTCCTCCCCCCCGTCGCCACCGCCGCCGCAGCTTCTCGTTCTGGTCTGGACACGGTCTGGGTCCAGTGCGTCCACTTGTGTGCGTGACGAGCTTTTTGGCCGTTGAAAAGGTGCTCGGTCTGGATGTACCATAAAGGTAGAAGTAGAAGGTCTGATGCTAAACATAGTCAGTGGTTATGCTCCACAGGTTGGATGTGATGGGGAGGAGAAAGATAAATTTTGGAAAGATTTGGATGAAGTGATAGAGAGTATTCCCAGGGAGGAAAGAGTGGTGATTGGAGCAGACCTGAATGGACATGTTGGTGAAGGAAACAGAGGATGAGGAAGTGATGGGTAGGTTTGGTGTCAAGGAAAGAAACCAGGAAGGACAGATGGTGGTGGATTTTGCCAAGAGAATGGAAATGGCTATAGTCAATACCTATTTCCAAAAGAGGGAGGAACATAGAGTGACCTATAAGAGTGGAGGAAGGAGTACACAGGTCGACTACATTCTGTGTAGAAGAGGAAACCTGAGGGAGATTGGAGACTGTAAGGTTGTGGCAGGGGAGAGCGTGGCCAGACAGCATCGGATGGTTGTGTGTAGAATGACTGTTGTTGTGAAGAAGAGAAAAAGAGTAAAACCAGAGAAGAAGACCAAATGGTGGAAGCTAAAGAAGGAAGAATGTTGTGAGAAATTCAGAGACGAGCTGTTAAAGGCTCTGGGTGGTAAGAAAGAGCTTCCAAGTGACTGGGCTACTACAGCAACAGTAATTAGAGAGACAGGTAGGAAGGTACTTGGTGTGTCATCTGGACAGAGAATGGATGATAAGGAAACCTGGTGGTGGAATAGTGAAGTGCAGGATGCCATTCAAAGAAAGAGATTAGCCAAGAAGAAATATGACAGTGAGAGGACTGAAGAGAGGAGACAGGAATATAAGGAGATGGGACATAGAGCAAAGAGGGAAGTAGCTAAGGCAAAGCAGAGGGCGTATTTAAGAAATATTTCTAAAATACGACCTATGGTGTCCAGAATTGAACTGGAAAACATTATTCACGCTTTTGTGTCATCACGTCTAGACTACTGCTGTAAAGTAAATCATACATTCTCAGGTATTAAACTCATAATTAAACTTATGTGTTAAACTTTTCACATCATGTTCAGAACCATGCAATCCAAAATGCCTGTGTGAAACCAACCACATTTTGTGACCATCTGTGTGAAACCAACCACCTGTTCCTTAAGTTTTAACGTCATGTTCCTCATTTTATCTGCTGAATAAACAGTGACCTGCTCGTGTTAGTCTGAAAACGCTGTAAGAAGTGCTGAATGCTCATTTTCCATCTGCTGAGTACTCATGTGTTATCAAAAGTTTCCACCTGGTGATAAACACCTCCCGGTTCCACCTATGGTACCACCCCCAACTGTACGAGGGTTCTTAATCCATGCTGTGTTACTGTCTGAGCAGAGCAGAGCCAGACAGCTTCGTGCCTGTACCATTTCTGTTCTCTATCTTGCAAGATACATTAAATCTTTGAAACTTGAACTTCGTTTGGACAGCCTTGCCTCGTTATTCAGAAGTTTATTCCACAATTTGGCGTCACGAAGACAGGATATTGCGTTTGACTGACCGCCGCTGGAGACGACCGGACGGGACTCCGGAACCGCGGGTCTAGCGACCTGCTCCTCTTCCTCAAGTAGACTTCAGAGACGAAAAGGACGTTTCGGTCCTCACAGCGGGAGAGCCAGCATCGACAATATTCCACGAACCAACAGGAAGGCTGAAGAGGTAACGTAGAAATCTCTTTTTCAAGTTTGAAAGATTTAAGCCGAAGTAAAACTGATACGAGACGCGTTCAAGGACCGTAGGAAATTTGAGCGCAAGAGCACGAAAAGCGCTGTGAACGTTTATTTTTAAACGTAAGAACACGTAAAAATCGTTGTGAGCGCAAGAAACGTAAAGCGTTGTGAGCGTTTATTTTTAAGAACGCAAGAACACGTTAAAATTGTGAGCACTCGATAGTGCAAGAACAATTTTCGCGTTAAACTCTTAACGCAGGAAGGTCCGCCCGAAAATCAAGCACGTAGGCAATTCAAATGTAGAAATACGTTAAAAAATTGTCGCCAATCGTGCCGCACGTAGGTTTGTTATATGAGGTAGAAATACTTTGAAGACGGCCACAAATCGTGCCACAGCAGAAATAGATTTGGGGAACGCTCAATAAAAAATAAAATAAAATAAAATAAAAAGCGAAAAATAACAAATAAAAATAGATAAACCTGTGTAGTTACACTCATTTTGAAATAAAATAAAATAATTAGACGAATAAGCTGGTTATACATACCACCCTGAACACGCCCGATCTCGTCTGATCTCAAAAGCTAAGCAGGGTCGGGCCTGGTTAGTACTTGGATGGGAGACTGCCTGGTTTTAAACAATAAACTCATTCAAAATTAAATTAGGCAAATAACCTGTTTTTAAAACAGGTAAAATTAACTAAAATATTAAATAAATACGGATAACAAATAGAAGTAAATAAAACAGACATTTAAATAAAAAAATAAAAAATAAAAAAATATAATAATAATTAAAAATAAAAATAATAAAAAATAAAAATAATAAAAAATAAAAATAAATAATATGGGAACAAAAAACAGCAAAAGTGAAGCTTATATACCATGCGGGCCGGAAATTGACCGAATGAGAAGACTTCATGGTGATTCGTGTCTAAGGTTTGTGCCACAGTGGCATTGTAAATTCAATTTTCCAAGAAATGGATCGTTTGATCCACAGGAAATACAAAAATTAGAAGAACAATTGTTAGGAAAAAAACGTAAAATTTGCAGCAAGAAAAAGATTCCACAAGGTGAATTGTTAACAGTGACCAATCATGAACAAGCTTTTAAGCTGTGGAAAAATGAATCCAAATTACAAAGTCAAAGAGTAATATCAAAAAGCCTTCAGATGACCCAGAAAATTAAGAAAACAAACCAGATGACTCCAAAAGAGACAAAACATTTAGGAAAGAAAAATAAGAAAGGGACAGAAACACAAACTAATAACCCACTAAATGTTTCTTTCTCTCCTTCTGCTCCATCTGCGGCTGGAACTTCTGGCTTCCCACCTCACACCATGGCCCTGTACCCGTCACTGGCACATCTGAGTTCACCCCAACAACCACCACCATACCCTGAGCTACAGAGAGCTGGACAATTTTCAGACTGGTTTCTGAACATGGACATGGACGATGACTTCCAAGGCTCCAAGAAAAAGGAGCAACCAGGAACGTCAACTGAATCAGGTACTGCCAACACACCTGACTCTTCACCCTCACTCTCTGATTTGACTAACATCTCAACAGACACTGAACATGAGGGAATAGATTCTGGTGGACCACCAGCCATGAACACAAGACTGCAAGCTGACAAAAATCAGCTTGAGCAAAAAGCAAAGCAAATTCAAGGGGAAATTGAAAAAATTCAACAAGAAATGGCAGACAAAAAGAAAGACAAAACCACCGTCATCACTGCACCCATGATGGAGGTGGGGGGGGCTGAACAATCACAGTTGGTTTATAGACCTTGGCCACACGCCATGCTGATTGACATGGCCAAGCAGCACCTGCCTCATAGAGCCCAGGGTGGAGAAGGGATAGCTCTGGCATTGTTTATGTTGGTCAAAGTGATAAAACCAACTCTCCATGAGATAAAAGTCATTTTATCAGCAATATATGGTCTTGGGTTTGTCTCCCAACTTAACCCTGAACTTTTTGAAAAGGAAGACGGTTTTCAACTCGTCAGTCCAGACATCAACGCAACAAACAACAAGGAGTATTTGAAAAATGTGAAGGAAATTGGGAAAAGCCTGAAAGAGGTGTTCCCAGCTGTTCCTTGTTATGCAGACATTGCGAGCACAACCCAGAAACCTGATGAAACTCCACAAGACTACGTGAACCGTCTCCTGCCCATCTTCAAAACCCACTCAGGCATCCTTGAGCCTGAGGGGAACTGGAGACGCGACACAGCCCCCTCACCATTTGAAGCCATCTTCTGCCAGGCGGTCCTGAGTGGTTTTCTCCCATCAATAAAGAAATCAATCAAGACCACCTACATAGGCTGGAAGAAGAGACCACGCCTGACTGATCTCCTGAATCATGCTGAGCACGCATGGGACCTGCATGTGACAGAGGTCACCACCACTCAGAAGAAAAAACAAAAGCAGCATGATGACGCTCAACTGACTCTGCTCCAAGCAGCCACTCAGCTGACCCTGAACCAGGCTCAAGCTGCAAATCACCCTCCAGCAATTCAAAAAACTGATTTTGCTCCACCCAGACCATGCTACAACTGTGGAAGCCTGGAACACTGGGTCCGCAGCTGTCCACACCGACAAGGACAAAGAGGCCGAAACCAAGGTCGCAACAGATATGGCAACCGAGGCAGAGGTCAGTTCAGGCCCTATCCAAACCAAGGGCCCAACGGCAACCAAGACTTCAACTCCAGACAAAACCAACATCAAGGCCCGCCCCAAGGCAGAAACGAAGCTGGACACAGGGGTGGACAAAGCCAGAGGGGTTACTCAACCTGACTAGCCAAAGATGGTGGGAGCCAGGGATTTCAGACCGCAAGTACCAGCACACACACACCTGTTTCTGAAACAAATGACACACACACACATACATACACAGAAGAAGTTATTCCTACTTACTTCAAATACACTCAAGCTGCTTATCTGAAACTACCAATGATGACTGCAGTGGTTGAAAACATTTCATTACAATTTCTTGTAGATTCAGGAGCAACACAGTCATTAATCATGCGTAAATGTCTTCCAAATGCTCCACTTTCTAACAAAATTGTCCATTCCACAGGTGCATCTGGCCGGACAGTTCCTGAAGCGGTCACAGTTCCGCTCAAGATCATCGATCCTTTTGATCATGAAACACATGAACATCAGTTTTTGCTTTCTGACTCTTGCCCAATAAATTTATTAGCAAGAGATTTGATTCTGAAATTTAGATTGGCAATAAACTGTGCACCTGATGGTTTGACTGTGTCTAAACAATTAGAGTCTGATGCTCTGGTCTCTCTCACACCTGAATTATTGTTCATTTTTCAGTGGTTGTTAATTGATCCACATCAGAGACATACTCTGCTCTCAATGGCCAGAGAAAGGCTGCCACCTAGTGTCTGTTTCATGACTGAACCACATCTACACTGCACTGCTCATGTCGTTTCAGATCCAGCTGACCCATTAGGGGACTCATTTCTGCAAACACAGACAACACAACTTGTCACCACATCTATCTGTTGGACACAAGACTCATGTTTTGTGCTGATAGATTTGAACAACAAAACAACACCTCAGACAAGTTACTTCACAGTACCTGACTCATTTCCTCACATCTCACTAGCAAAGCCACCTGACTCCCAATGGCGTTCCCTAGGTCCTCTAGCACTTAGAGCACACACCACACATGACTGGGAACCACGTGATGATTGTTCCTTCTCACCGTCTCTCAACATGTTTAGGCAAGATTTTTGCCTCATGCTGACAGCACGACCAACAAAGGAAGTGATTGATAACAATGCATGACTAGTTACGTCCATGATGTCTCTGGACGACCCTGAATTGGCAGACGTCCCCGCCCATCTCTGGGCCACAACTAAATATGATGTCGGGTTAATTAAGGGCCAAAAACCAATTGAAATAACACCAAAGTCTTCTTATAGACCTAAAATAGCCCAATACCCACTGAAGCCTGAAGCAGAAAAAGGTATCACTCCAGTTTTCCGCTCCTTGCTAGAAGCAGGCGTGATCATCGCCTGCCCTGAGTCACCAGTGAGAACCCCAATTTTTCCAGTCAAAAAGATCAGACCTACTCCTCCAGATGAATGGAGATTTGTTCAAGACTTAAGAGCAGTTAATGCCTCTGTCCAAGCAAGAGCACCTATTGTACCTAACCCTTATGTCATCCTTTCTCAGATCCCTGCAGGCTCCACATATTTCAGTGTGATAGACTTAGCAAATGCGTTTTTTAGCGTTCCAGTTCATCCCAACAGCCAGTTCTGGTTTGCTTTCCAATTCCTGGGTAAGGCTCACACTTTTACGAGGCTCCCGCAAGGTTTCTGTGAATCTCCCACTATTTTTCATCAAGCACTGAATGATAGTTTGATGAGTTTCTCTCTGCCTCATGATTGTGCTTTATTACAGTACGTGGATGATTTGCTGCTGGCTGCACCATCTGAACAGTCTTGTAAAGAGAACACGATCAGACTGCTGACATTTCTGGCAGAACAAGGTCACAAAGCATCATTGTCAAAATTGCAGTTTGTACAAACCACTGTCACTTTTCTTGGACACAGGATCTCCAGAGAAGGAAGAAAAATTGCTGACTCGCGTGTTGAGGCGATCGTGAAACTGCCATTACCGGTAACAAAAAAACAACTCATGTCTTTTTTAGGTCTTTGCGGTTATTGTAGGCATTTCATCCCAAACTACGCTGAGATTGAGGCTCCTTTAAGAAAGGTATGTCATGACAAACACTTACAAATGAGCTCACATGTCACATGGACAACTGAGGCACTGCAGGCCTTTGAAACACTCAAGCAAC
>JBBPBX010012939.1:0-12318 GCA_038048925.1 Garcialebias charrua
AACCCGGTGGTGGACACCGGCGGTGAGGGATGCTGTCAAGCTGAAGAAGGAGTCCTATTGGGCCTTTTTGGCCTGTGGGACCCCGGAAGCAGCAGATAGGTACCGGCAGTCCAAGCGGCATGCGGCTCGGGTGGTTGCTGAGGCAAAAACTCGGGCGTGGGAGGAGTTCGGAGAGGCCATGGAGAATGACTTCCGTACGGCTTCGAGGCGATTCTGGTCCACCATCCGGCGTCTCAGGGGGGGAAAGCGGTACGCGACCAACACCATTTATGGTGGGGATGGCGTGCTGTTGACCTCAACTCGGGATGTTGTGAGTCGGTGGGCGGAATACTTCGAAGACCTCCTCAATCCTACTGGCACGTCTTCCACTGAGGAAGCGGAGCCTGGGGACTTTGGGTCGGGCTCTCCAATCTCTGGTGCTGAGGTCGCCAAGGTGGTTAAAAAGCTCCGCGGTGGCAAGGCTCCGGGGGTGGATGAGATTCGTCCTGAGTTCCTTAGGGCTCTGGATGTTGTGGGGTTGTGTTGGCTTACGCGACTCTGCAATATCGCGTGGACATCGGGGGCAGTTCCCTTGGATTGGCAGACTGGGGTGGTGGTTCCCCTATTCAAAAAGGGGGACCGTAGGGTGTGTTCCAACTATAGAGGGATCACACTCTTAAGCCTCCCTGGTAAGGTCTATTCAGGGGTTCTGGAGAGGAGGGTCCGTCGGATAGTCGAACCTCGGATTCAGGAGGAGCAGTGTGGTTTTCGTCCTGGTCGTGGAACACTAGACCAGCTCTACACCCTCAACAGGGTCCTGGAGGGTGCGTGGGAGTTTGCCCAACCAGTTTACATGTGCTTTGTAGACTTGGAAAAGGCATTCGACCGCGTCCCTCGGGGGGTTCTGTGGCGGGTACTCCGGGAGTATGGGGTACCAGGCCCATTGATATGGGCTGTTAGGTCCCTGTACGACCGGTGTCAGAGCTTGGTCCGCATTGCCGGCAGTAAGTCAGGCTCGTTTCCGGTGAGAGTTGGACTCCGCCAAGGTTGCCCTTTGTCACCGATTCTGTTTATAACTTTTATGGACAGAATTTCTAGGCGCAGCCAAGGTGTTGAGAGGATCCGTTTTGGTGGCCTTAGAATCGCTTCTCTGTTTTTTGCAGATGATGTGGTCCTATTGGCTTCATCAGCTCGTGATCTACAGCTTTCGCTGGAGCGGTTTGCAGCTGAATGTGATGCGGCCGGGATGAGGATCAGTTCCTCCAAATCCGAGGCCATGGTCTTGAGCCGGAAAAGGGTAGCGTGCCCTCTCCGGGTCGGGGAGGAGGTCCTTACCCAAGTGGAGGAGTTTAAGTATCTCGGGATCTTGTTCACGAATGAGGGAAAACTGGAGCGTGAGATCGATAGGCGGATAGGTGCAGCGTCCGCAGTGAAGCGGGCGCTGTACCGGTCTGTCGTGGTGAAGAGAGAGCTGAGTCAAAAGGCAAAGCTCTCAATTTACCGATCGATCTACGTTCCCACCCTCATCTATGGTCATGAGCTTTGGGTTATGACCGAAAGAACAAGATCTCGGATACAAGCGGCTGAAATGAGTTTTCTCCGCAGGGTGGCTGGACTCTCCCTTAGAGATAGGGTGAGAAGCTCAGTCATCCGGGAGGGACTCGGAGTAGAGCCGCTGCTTCTCCACATCGAGAGGAGCCAGTTGAGGTGGCTCGGGCATCTGGTTAGGATGCCTCCTGGACGCCTCCCTGGTGAGGTGTTCCGGGCATGTCCCACCGGGAGGAGACCCAGAGGAAGACCCAGGATACGCTGGAGGGACTATGTTTCTCGGCTGGCCTGGGAACGCCTTGGGATTCCCCCAGAGGAGCTGCTCCAAGTGGCTGGGGAGAGGGAAGTCTGGGCCTCCCTACTTAGGCTGCTACCCCCGCGACCCGACCCCGGATAAGCGGAAGAAAATGGATGGATGGATGGATATTTATCTGAGGAGAAGACTGCTTTGAATTTAACTCCATCACAGAACTCTCATCTTGGTCAAGCATGAAGGCAACAGTGGAAAAGAAAAACTCTTTCATGAGGAAGAAACCTTTAGCAGAACCAGGCTCAGGACAAGCGGACATCTGCTTCGACCAGCTGGGTTTGGTAGGAACAGATACACAATGGCAGGTCAAGAATCACATGTTAAGAAAGAAATAATGACAATAATAATAATAATAATAATAATAATAATAATAAATTCAATTTATACCGCACTTTTCATTAATAAAAATCTCAAAGTGCTACAACAATAAAAACAAGTGATAAAATCAAATAAAATCAATAATGGTATTAACTAAGATTAAAAACAGAATCATGTGGAGGCAGAATAGGCCTGCTTAAAAAATAAATAAATAAATAAATAAATAAAACAAGTGATAAAATCAAGTAAAATCAATAATACTATCAACCAAGATCAAAGATAAAATCATGCGGGGGCAGAATAGGCTTGCTTAAAAAGAAAAGTCTTTAAACCGCAAATGAAAACCATTAAAATTTTAACAATTAACAATTAACTTAAGGAAATGAGGTTAATTTGTCCTCTAGAGGCTTAAGAAAGCATAACAAGCCAACCCTAACTATATGATTTATCAAAAAGGAAAGTCTTAAGTGCAGTCTTAAAACTGGACAATGTGTCAGCCTTACTGACAAAAACTGGAAGTTGGTTCCACAAGAGAGGAGCGTGATAACTGAAAGATCTTCCTCCCATTCTGCTTTTCGAAACTCTAGGAACCACGAGTAAGCTAGACTGGTTAAAACCAGACCCTTGTCCTTCACTTTGCTTCGTACTAGGGTCTGGGACTTCTCCCATAGACAACGATTTCTCCGATAGATTTTTGACCGAACCAATCAGAGAACAGAAGGGGCGGAGTTTTTGGCCCCTAACCCACGCCCCCACCTGTCCCAGCGCGCAGCCAGCGAGCAGCCGCATGTTCTCATTCAAAGCGATGCAAAGCGATGCAGGACTGTTTTATATGTGACACAAATGTATTAATTTCCCCTTCTTAATCCCTTATCTGGAGTTTTCTTTTGTTTTTTTGCCAAAAGTCAAGTGATCGCTCCCTCCTCCCTCCTCTCCCTCCTCCTCTCCCTCCGCTATGAGGAAATGCCTCAGGTTGTCACGAGAGAATTAAAGTCAGGTTTTACGTTGCTGCTCGAGTCCCATCAGATTTTCTGGTCTTCTGGTGTGTTGGACCAGCGATCCATGGTTTTATTTTATTTTTTTATTAACATATAAACACAGACTATGCAGCGGCAGCGACAGCGGAGGGAGAGGAGGAGGGGGAGGAGGGAGCGATCACTTGACTTTTGGCAAAAAAAACAAAAGAAAACTCCAGATAAGGGATTAAGAAGGGGAAATTAATACATTTGTGTCACATATAAAACAGTCCTGCATCGCTTTGCATCGCTTTGAATGAGAACATGTGAATGCTCGCTGGCTGCGCGCTGGGACAGGTGGGGGCGTGGGTTAGGGGCCAAAAACTCCGCCCCTTCTGTTCTCTGATTGGTCCGGTCAAAATTCTACCGGAGAAATCGTTGTCTATGGGAGAAGTCCCAGACCCTAGTATGAAGCGAAGTGAAGGACTAGGGTCTGGTTTTAACCAGGCTACGAGTAAGCCTTTAGTCTGAGAGCAAAGTGCTCTGTTGGGAAAATATGGAACAATAAGATATCAAATATAAGATGGAACTAGGTTGTTGAGAGCTTTGTAGGTTAGAAGTAAGATTTTGAATTCTATTCTGGATTTGACAGGGAGCCCATGGTGAGAAGCTAAAACTGGAGAGATATGATCTCTCTAACTCCAGTTAAGACTCTGGCAGCAGCATTTTGGATTAACTGAAGATGTTTTAAAGACACCCAGATAACAAACCAGTGCAAATGTCCAGTCTAGATGTGACAAATGCATGAACCAGTTTTTCTGCATCATTTTTAGATGTTTCTAATTTTAGCAATACAACGCAGTGGTTCCATCCATCCATTTTCGTCCGCTTATCCGGGGTCGGGTCGTGGGGGTAGCAGCCTAAGTAGGGAGGCCCAGACTTCCCTCTCCCCAGCCACATGGAGCAGCTCCTCTGGGGGAATCCCAAGGCGTTCCCAGGCCAGCCGAGAAACATAGTCCCTCCAGCGTGTCCTGGGTCTTCCTCTGGGTCTCCTCCCGGTGGGACATGCCCGGAACACCTCACCAGGGAGGCGTCCAGGAGGCATCCTAACCAGATGCCCGAGCCACCTCAACTGGCTCCTCTCGATGTGGAGAAGCAGCGGCTCTACTCCGAGTCCCTCCCGGATGACTGAGCTTCTCACCCTATCTCTAAGGGAGAGTCCAGACACCCTGCGGAGAAAACTCATTTCAGCCGCTTGTATCCGAGATCTCGTTCTTTCGGTCACAACCCAAAGCTCATGACCATAGATGAGGGTGGGAACGTAGATGGTTCTAGTAATGTTTTCAATGTGGGGGATAAAAGACATGTTCTGAATGAAAACAGCACCAGTATTTTTAACATTAGAGCTGGAATCCAGATGAATGCAATCCAAGGAGGGTGAAAGACTGAAAAATGTATTCATATGATGCTTAGGTCCTAAAACTAAAATCTCAGTCTTGTCTGTATTTAGAAGCAGACAATTTAGGTTCATCCACGTTTTTATGTCTTGAAGACATGCTCGTAGTCTAAGTAGCTGATTGGATTCACTGGGTTTCATGGACAAATATAACCGTGTATCATCGGCATAACAATGAACATTTATCCCATGCAAACACAACAGAAGACAAAAAAAAGTCCAAAATACTCTTGAAATGTATTGAAATCAACAAACGAAAACAAACATAAATTTCAAAAACTAACTAATAATAACTTGTAGCACTTCCAGCAACATGTTACTTTATTTAAACAGTCTATGAAGTCAAAAAAAAATTATAATAATAAATGGCATGTGCATGAACCCCCTAAAACATTTATTACAGATCTTTTAATTAACTTACTTTCTGGCCTTGCCATTAGTTTGTATATAGAAGAATTTAATGCTGTTCCTCCAAACTGAGATTATTCTACAACAAGTATTTATTAGTTGTTTACAACATTTCCATATATCACCACTTCAAAAAACTATTTAACTATTGGATTTTAAGTTAATCTAATAAAAGCACAAGATTTAACACATGAAAACGTGGGTTATAGAAAAAAGTTGTAAACTAAAACATTTTAAAGCATTTCTTTAGGAAAACTTCACCAAAATTGAAAAACAAATAACTAGAATAAACTTACAATTTATTAAATACTTTTTAATTGTTATATTGTAGCTTCTTTCCTGATGTGTAAAACCCACACATTATAGCAAAAATATAAATAAATCAATAAATAAATATGATCCAGACAACCAGCCTTCTTATTTATGATCCAGTGGTTGGGATGTACACAAACATTTACATTACACTTTGTAAAAAACATGTCAATTATTTTGATAAGTGACATGCCATGGCAATTATGGTTCAGCTTGCCTTCGTCTTCTCAGGTTCGTCCTTGTTGTTGATGCTGCTCTTTTGGCTAACCAACAGCTGCCAACGATGCTGACACGCACATCAGATTTCAATCTGACAACACTTTATGGAGATTTATTCCACCTGTATTCCATGTGTATGCAGGCTGACCTGTGTGCCTTTTGCGAATGTGGCTGTCCTGAAATATGAAAAAATAATGAGCGGAGCTTATCCTTAGCAATATGAGGAAACGCTGAGTGTATGGAAGGTCAAGCTTTTAGTATTTAACCCATCTTTAGGTTTATGGTGAATGATATGTCCCCATGAAGGGAGGGGTTGTTTCGCCTCTCACAGCTGTTGTGTTTGTGTGAATAAAATATAAAACCCCAATTGCTGAAAGGTTGGGACATTATGTAATAGAAAAAAACAGAATACCATTATCTACAAGCATCAAGTACGCATATTAAACACAAAGGAACAAATTCTATGTGAGAAATTGTTTTTTTGGGGGGGATAACAGGTCATTTGAATCTTAATGGCTGAAACACTTCTCCGAAAAACTGAACAGACCACTGTGAATCATCTTCTTGTCTTTTACCAGCAGTCTGTTAACATCTAGGAACTGACAACCAGTTGTTGGGGTTTTTGGAGGAGAATGTGTCGGGGTCCCACTGTCTGCAGCCTTCTCCAAGATGGCCGCCAATTGACACCAGCTGACAGTCATCCATCTAATGAGGAGCTCCTCTACTTAAGGCTGCAGTCCAGTGAGATCCAACGCTGGAGCATTGTACCTCAATCGTTATTTATGACTTCAGCCAGAAAGTAGTCTGATAGAATGCTTACCTTGTGATATTGGAGCCAAGATGGTGTAGTGGCAGGGCTTTTGACTTGGAACCCGAAGGACGCGGGTTCGCGTCCCGGCCACTACACACCTTGGGGTGTCTATGAGTGCACATCTAATTCTCCAGCTCCCCAGGTGCTTTCTATGGCTGCTCACTGCACCACCTGGTAGGTGGTTGGGTTAAATGCAGAGACGAATTTCGTCTGTGTATGGGAAACATACGCAGATGACAGGAAAATACATTATTATTATTATTATTATTGTGCCCGCAGTCTCATGTGAATCCTTGGATCCTGTTTTCCATCTGCCAGTTTTTGCCTTGTTGCCACTTGCCTGCCAGTCCACTCTGGAGTCCTGAAGTCTTTTCAGAACCTTGACCCAACATCCCCCTGTAAGAGAACAAACAGAGCATCAGTTTTGATTCACCTATCCCACCATAAGGACCCTGACCCTGTTCTCTCTTCCAGGCACTCCAGAGACCCCAAGTGTTCCATTTCACATGTACATAATAAACACTGTTATTATTGTTACTCTGAGTTCTGCTTCTGTTCTGGTCTCGTACCACTCTGGATTCAGTCGGTCCTTAAAGAATGTTGTCCCATTCTTGGTTGACGTAGGCTTTAGACTAAATACATATTGTGTCTTCTTCAAAAGATTTTTCTTTTTATGAGTCAAATGTTTTCAGTTGTTGAGCGATCTGGATTGCAGGCAGGTCAGGTAAGGCAGGACTCTTCTACCACAACGCCATGTTGTTGTTGTAAAGGATGCAGTATGTGGTTTAGCATTTTCTTTCTGAAATATGCAAAGCCTTTCCTAAAAACGTAAACTAGATAAGAGCTGTTGCAAAAACTGCATACATTTCTCAGCTTTGAAGGTTAATTTCCAGATGCTTAAGATCCCCATGAAATAGGAACTAATGTACAGTAGCCCTTCACATTGCAGGGGTCACGTTCCAGACAACCCTATGAAATGGGTCACGGTCAAGGTTTATTTATTGTCATTCACACCACATGTGGTACATAAGATAGAATGAGGGTCCCAATTACATCCAACAAAAATACAAATTGTAAAGAAAAAAACAGTAATATTTTTAAAGATATGAACTGGGGGGCCGAGATGGTGTAGAGGCAGGGCAGCCGGCTCAGGACTGGAAGGTCCCGGGTTTGATCCCCGGTCACGGCATACCTCGTTGTGTCCCTGGGCAAGACACAACCCAGAGTTGCTCCCGGTAGGACTGGCTGGCAGCTTGCATGGTAGCCTACGACTACCGGTGTATGAATGTGTGTATGAATGGGTGGATGGCTGGTACTGTGAAGCGCTTTGGGGCCCCTCATAGGGGGCTAGAAAGCGCTATATAAGTAAGCTCCATTTACCATTTACCAACTAAGGAATACGCTAAACTAAAGGCCCCCGCATAGCTCTGCGTACGGCAGTACACCGCTCTATGCCGTTCATATGCAGAGGCACAAGCGTTTCCCCGCAGGGCATGTACGGGCCAAGCTCAAATTTTACGACCGCAAACGCGTTGTCGCACAATAAACTGCCCGGCACCGGACTGTTTTGTATGTGACACAAATATATTAAATTCCCCTTCTTCATCCCTGATCTAGCCTTTTCTTTAGTTTTTTTTGCCAAAAGGCAGTGATCGCTTCCTCCTCCGTTGACTCCATGACTGAAATGATGAGTAATGAATGAATTTGTCACGAGTGAATAAAACTCGGGTCCAGCGTGGCTGCAGATGTCTTGGTGGGCTGGTCTGATGTGTGGGATGCAGGACCAGCGCTCCCCGTTTTTATTTTTATTTTTTAGAACTTTTTAATAACACATAAACACAGAACACCACTGCAGCTGAAGCTGCCAGCTCTCTCCTTTTTTTCCCCACCCGACCTGTCAATCAATTCAGTAGGCGTGTCAGCAAATGACCAATCAGCGACCTCAATTTGTCCCATAGGTAAACGTTCTCCGCTGCAGCTGCTCAAATGACGTCAAGAATTTGGAGCGAAAACGCGAGAATGAACGCTGAGCTGTGCGGGTGAACTGTCTCCGTACAGTACACGCGTACGGACACGCGTACGGTCATACGCAGAGCTATGGGTGAGCCTTAAGAATATACTAAGCACTATTAGTACAAATCAATGTGCAAAACAACAGCAGCACACTGTTGTGAACCCTTCATACACTCTTACAATATTCTTTATAATGTTCTAAGTTTGCTAAATGTTCTAAAAAAGCATAGCAAAAGAGAGCAGACAGATTAATGCTAAGGTTACTGTTCCAATCGACGCCTGGCCATGGGGAGCACTGGGACATTTCCCGAACTGTGAAATATTCTGGCTTGGTTCAGGTTGTACTTGATTATTTTAAATAAACAATCCATGCCTTTCACTCTGGTATCCGTCTCACTGAAGCTCCCACAGCAGCAATGGGGAAAGACAGACCCCACCCCCATCCTTCCTTTCTCTTTCTGAGGCTGTCAGCCTCAGAAAGAGAAAGGAGGGGGACCCTCCGCAATCACTCAGCGACCAGGCCACCGGAAAACAACAGTCGTTTTCACACCTTATAGTCCGGTGGACTCGGTTTGATTGGGGACCAAAATTCAGAATATGTGTTTACATTTTCAGCTGGTGCAATTAACATTCACACTGCACTAATTCAGTTGAGCCAACCTGTCCCCACCCTCGTATGTATGTGGTGGTGCTGTACCAAGAACTACTGAAGGAAACAACACAAAATCCTCTGAAGAAGACACTGAGCACAATATACTTCTGGAACTCAAAACAAAAATGGAGTAGTGTCAAATTTGAGTGGTTTTAGGATTTCTATTTTCTCTGTGGCACATGTGCCAAACAAACATTTTTCAACAATGGACTCAGCATGTATTCGAACCATACTAGAGTTTACTTCAACCGAACTGAGACCTAATTATTTAGGCTGACCATGTAGGGATGACACCATCTAGTGGGCATCCCTTGTCTGTGCACCCTTGTGTCACCTCAATTGTTTAAACTGACTTCCTCCTTTTGTTTCCAGGTAATTGTAATTACGTCCTGTCTTGTCTGTGTGTATATATAGTCTGTCTGAGAGTCAAAGTCAAAGTCAAAGTCAACTTTATTGTCAGATCTGCAATATCTGAGTCTTGAGTCAATCTGAGTCTTGTCCTGTGTGGTGTTGTCGTTGAGTATATCCTGTCCTGTCTGATCCTGCCAGTCTGATTCCTGTTCCTTGGTTTATGCGAGTTTGCTGCCACGCCAGCCCTTTGATTTATATTATTAAAGAGTATTTATTTTTAAAATCCTGGAGTCCTGACTCTTGCCTGCAATGCTGGGTATTCTCCTGTCCTGACATGCCTGAATCCCTGACAGTACGACACGACCAACCATGAACCCATCAGGCAAGCAGTTTTTGTTTGGACTCCCTTATGAGTATTATTCTCGCCTCTGTGACACTGTCCGTAGGTATGTGGACTCGGCCACCTCCCATAATCTGTGGGAGAGATGGGTGGCCACAAGAGCCATGTTAGACGAATATCATCGCCTTCCTGGACTTATTGACTCTCCTGGTATGGATGACTTTTTGGACGAGGTGCTGGAGGAGAAATGCTGGTTGGAACCGGTCTTTCCACTGTATGCTGTCCGTCCTAGTCCTCCACCAAGAATTCACCCCTCTGTTTTTGAACCTGTCACGTTTTCCCTGATCCTCGCAGCTGTAGCCCCTGTGGTCGCCGCCCGGCCTACCACAGTCCCTGTAGTTTTTTCACCTCCTCTACGTGTTTTATGCAGTATGAAGATCCAGTCAGTCAAGCCTTCACCAATCCAGTCAGTCCAGCCTCCACCAATCCAGTCCACCTAGCCTCCACCACGCCAGTCTGTCCAACCGCCACCAACCCAGAACCTACAGAAATACCAGAAACTGCAGCTGGTCCTCAGCCTGCTGAGGAGTCCACACCTCAGCCTCCGAGTCCTGACTCCCCAGCAGCAGCTCTGAACTCTGATCTGGCTCCTCTGGTCTCTCCGCCTGATCCGGCTCCTGTGTTCCTGCCGCCTGATCTGGCTCCTCTTGTCCCATCGCCTGATCCGGCTCCTCTGGTCTCGCCACCTGATCCGGCTCCTCTGGTCTCGCCGCCTGCAGACCCCACGCTGGACTAGCCGCCCACAGACCCCACACTGGACTCGTCGCCTGCAGACCCAACGCCAGACTCGCCATCTGCAGACCCCACGCCGGACTCACCGCCTGCAGACCCCACGCCGGACTCACCGCCTGCAGACCCGACTCACTAGAAGCCTCGTTGCCTGACGACTCTTCGCCTGACGGCTGCTCGCTTGATGCCTCTTCACCTGACGACTCGTCGCCTTCAGAACCCGACTCGCCTGATGACTCTTCACCTGACGCCTCTTTGCCTGCAGACTGCATGCCTGATGCCTCTTCATCTGACGACTCCTCGCCGGACTTGCCTGACGCCTTCGCAGAACCCGACTCGCCTAACGTCTCTTTGCCTGACGACTCGCCGCCTGTAGACCACACGCCAGACTCGCTGCCTGCAAACCACTCGCCTGACACTTCTTCACCTGACGCCTCCTCGCCTGCAGACCACACGGCAGACTCGTCGCCTGCAGACCGCACGACGGGATTGCCGCCTGCAGAACCCGACTCACCCGACAACTCCTCGCCTTTGGGCCACACGTCTGACGTCTCCTCGCCTGTGTCCTCCGATGGACGATGTCTCGGCCGTCCACTCGACACGTTCCAGTCTGATGGACGGCCTCCCGGCCACCCGCCCGACCAGCCTCTGCCTGATGGACAACCTCCCGGTCGCCCGCCCGGTCGCCCGGTCGCCCGCCCGATGCGCTTCAGCCTGACGGACGGCCTCCCAGCCGCCAGCCGGACGCGCTCCAGCCTGACGGACGACCTCCGGGCTGCCCGCCTACCCAACCTCTGCCTGACGGACGGCTGCCCGCCTGACTAGCTTCTGCCTGATGGACGGTCCACTGACCACCCAGACATTTCTTATGTTAGTTGTGTTTAGTTTGTGTTCTGGTGTTTTTGTCCTTGTGTGTCTTTGTTTGGGCCTACCATCCTTGCAGTTCCTTCCTCCACCCGCACTAGTCTTTTATGAGGGTTGTTGGGGACGCCTAGGGTTATCCTTGAGGAGGGTACTATAGGGATGGCACCATCTAGTGGACATCCCTTATATGTGCACCCTTGTGTCGCCTCATTTGTTGAAACTGATTTCCTCCTTGTGTTCCCAGGTGTTTGTAATTACGTCCTGTCTTGTCTGTGTGTATATATAGTCTGTCTGAGAGTCTTGTCCTTTGTCGTGTCATCGTTGGGTATCCTGTCCTGTCTGATCCTGCCAGTCTGATTCCTGTTCCTTGGTTTTTGTGAGTTTGCTACCATTCCAGCGCTTTGATTTATTATTATTAAAGAGTTTTTATTTTTTAAATCCTGGAGTCCTCACTCTTGCCTGCAATACTGGGTTCTTCTCCTGTCCTGACCTGCCTGAAACCCTGACAGATCAGAGTTCGCTTTTTTGGTCCGAATCAGAGATTGATTGTGTATTCACACCTCCCCAAATAAAACAGACTTTCTTGGCAAATGAACTAGAGTTCGATTAAAGCGGACTAAATAAGGCTAGTGTTACTGCAACCAATGTGTACAAGCTTATGTTGAAAGCCCGCGAAAGAGTGAGTCCACAAAAATCGAACTGTGACTTATCGAGGGACTACTGTATCCCCATATCATCAGAGAGGCAGACTTATGAACTGTGCGCTAACAGTCCCTCCTTGTTTAGAATGGAGGACATGGCGTCCATGTGTTTTTCTTTCTTTTTCAAATGTCTGTTAATCTGACAACAGAACAGCTTTCCACTTTTCCTCAGTCAAGTTTAAATGGGCTTTGGTTCTGAGAAAACAGGTGTCTGCATGGTATTCAGTGCCAGTACTTGTGAATGGCACAGAGAGTGTGTTTACAGACAGTGATTAGTGGAAGTGTTCCTGG
>JBBPBX010012939.1:23658-38229 GCA_038048925.1 Garcialebias charrua
TATATATATATATATATATATATATATATATATATATATATATATATATATATATATATATATATATATATATATATATATATGGGAGTGGTGGCGCAGAGGTTAAGAAGGTGCGCTTGTGATCGGAAGGTCGCCGGTTCAAGCCCCGGTACCGACAACATCAAAGATGTGGGTGGGATAAGTGAAGCGGTCACACTTGTCCATACACTTGTCTCCACCCTCATCTGCCCCACTCTGGGCCCTTGAGCAAGGCCCTTAACCCACACCATCTGCTCCCCCGGGAACCCTAGATATCAGCTCTCTACTCCACACAGAGGGCTGTGGTTGCTCGGTGGTCTGTGGTTGTGTCAGGAAGGGCATCCGGCGTAAAAACAACTGCCAAATCTTCGTGCGACTAGATCGCTGTGGTGACCCCTAACGCAGGGAAAAAGCCGAAAGAAGAAAAAAAAAATATATATATATATATATATATATATATATATATATATATATATATACATTTGTATACACTCGCACACTATACACACACACACAATGGGAAAGAAGCAGGGAAACCATCCTGTATGCAAGGAATGAGTGAGACAGCTCTCTGATCCAACACAGATTTGTAATGTGTAAGCCAGACTAGACATTTAAATGCTTTGGGCCCTTATGAGAGAGAAGGGAAAATGTGCATTATCGTCCATCCATCATTCACTTATTACTGATTCACTTACTTACACCCAGGCACACACTCACACCCAAACGAAGCACATACATGAATGCTGATACTGCCTAATACGTGCACTTAACACCAGACTGGATGCAAGGGAGACACATTTATCTCCATGCAGACGCGTGGAAATGACTCTGAGTGCATCTTTTGGTGTGTATGGGCGCGCAACAGCAAATGTGATCCGTCAGGTTTCAGGTCAAAGCAATTCTCCGTCAAATGATTGGCTCATAATCTGATTGACAGGGAGACTCCCTCCCTGTGTCTGTCTTCTCCTCTCGTTCTCATCATGCATCATCTCGTTGTATCTTTCTTATTATCCAACCCTCCTCCCGATTGTTCCTCTCACTGATTCTCACCTCGGCCATGCTGCTTCTACTTTAAATTCTTCAGCTTTCCTGACGGTCCTCACTTTAGTTTTGCTGTTCTGTTTGTCGTGACCACATTACCTGCGCTAAGATAAGTCACTACCACAGCACTGCTGCCATCTGAGTATGTTTGTGTGAAAACGCTGCGATTCAAGGCTATAAAACCGTGTACTGAATGGTTAAATTGAATGAAACCGTACTGTAGTGGCCTTGAATGTACTACAAGCACTGTGTCTTGTAATACTTGGAAGGTTAGTGGGTTTTCACTCATGACATTCTGCATTAGCACAGAGAGATCCCATTCAAACCACCACAAATAAAATGTCTCAGATGACCTCTGTGCTCTCTGAAAAACTTGCATTCATGTAAAATCTTATTTTAAAAGCTGTCAAATTACTAAACATTTTTTAAGGGCTGTTGGACATTCAGGGTTTTTAAAGGTGTATTATTCAAACAGGGTAATCACACAGAAAATGTTTCCTACTTTAATGTTTTTTATGCATGTCCATTTGCTCTTTTGCCAATAAAGGCTAAAATTTATTTAAAACACTTTACCTATTTGACTCGGCAAGGAAGTACAGAATGAAAAGTCTGTCACGGAGCACTTAACCTAGAGGCGTTGGGATATTCCATGGGTGGGAATGTTTTTCTTGACTAGCATGTTAACAAATATCAAATTTCTGTCCGTGTAATGTGAGAAAACTGTGTTGAGAGCTGTGTCATGGAGGAAGATGAACCACACATCATACTGTTAGTAAATACTCAACCTGTGATGAAAGTGTTGGGATTGTTTTACAAGGTTAGACAGGCGGCACGGTGGCACAGTTGTTGTCTCTCAGTGAGAAGATTGCTGGATCAAATCCCATTCGTGGGATATTAGTGGACTTTACATGTTCTCTCTGTGCATGTGCGTTTTTTTCCCGGGTACTCCTTTTTCCTCCCACAGACCAAAAACATGCATGTGTTAGGCTAATTGGTAAGTCTAAATTGTCCCTAGGTGTGAGTGAGAGAGTGAATGGTTGTTTGTCTATGTGTCCATGTGAAGGGCTGGAGACTTGTCCATTGTGTCCCCCACCTCTCACATATACAGTAGCTGGATGGGTACCAGTGATTTCCGTGATCCAAAAAGGAAGAAGCAGGCAAAGCTAATAGATGGATGGATGATGGTTAGACAAAATCAAATATAATATTAATCTAGATAATATTTTGTTTAAAGCTTTTCAACTGTGTGCTGCATTTTCACATATTTAAGTTTAAAAATGTTTAACAAAAACTATCAGTGCATGGGGGAATGCATTTTGCCCACAACATTGCATGCTAATATTAGAAACAAACATCTCACACAATCAGTAAGGCTCTGAGTAAGTGTTGGGGATGACTCTTAGCTACAACTTTACCCAACTTTTTTCCCCCAACATTATCTTTATTGGGTTTTCCACAATAAAATTAAAATAAAATAAAAACTTCCAATATGATACAGAAATAAGTCTGCTCTCACATAAAAGGAAACACCAAGGGCAACTAAATTATTGTTCAACATTCAACTTGTCTTTCCTTGCAAGTCAGGTATTTATGAAATATCTTAGAGCAACGCTTAGTTGAAAGTACAGTAGAGTGCATAAAATAAGAGAAAAAGAAAAAAGAAAAAATAAGAAAAAAAAGATCAAAAATAACAAAAGTTTCTCTGTTTTTCAAGGGTTAGTCCCAATTATTTCATTATTATGCGTGGTTCAAAAAATACAAACTCAAATGTACACAATTCACAGATTGAGGAAGTATCCAAGGAATGGAGATTATTTTAGTATACTGCAGAAGTTCACTGGTAACTACGCTTCATCCGTCCCACTCCCCCCACCCCTCAAATCCACACAATATATATTCTATAAAAGGACCCCAAATGTTTTGAAATAGTGATAGTTTAGTCAGAGAGTCTTTATTGTCATTTGCACCGCATGTGGTACATGTGATGAAAACGAGATTATGTACACGGGGTCCCAGTTACATCCAACAACAAATGCAAGAGAAAAACAGTAATAACATCTAGAATTAACTAAGAAAAACATCAACTAGTAATACACTAAGCCCTAATGTAGTGGAAAAACATCATTATAAACAGCAGCACGAACATGAGTCTGTATGAGCAGATGGTCACAAATGAACACAGCAACAAGAAAACAGATCAGCATCAGCATGATGTGATATTTTGCAGTGATTATTCTCATTATTTATTTATTCATGAGTCTAACAGCCTCAGGGTAGAAGGGAAGTTTACCCTTTATAATGTAAGTAATATTTTCCATAGTTAAGGCTGTAGACATTTCATTAATCCAGTTAATGAATTTTGGTTCACTGTACTCTTCTATGATAGTGCTATGACTCTTTTTGCAAGTAGTAAACACAAATCCATGGCAGTGATTATTTTTCTGGACATATGATGTCTATAAGGAAATAAACCTAAAATGAACATTTTAGGGTCAAGATCTGAATTTATACCTAGTATAGTCTCTAAAGCTTGTTTAATCTCACTCCAGAATTGTTGAACTATTTTGCATTTCCAGACACACTGGATGAACGTCCCCTTCTCCTCTCCACATTTGACACACGTCTGGGATGGCACCACTTTATCCATCTTTAGCTATAACATAAAAACAAATTGTTGAGTTATAGCTATTTTGGGGTTGGCTAAGGTCGATTAGCTGTGGCAGCCGTCTAAGAACAGAGTGACTTCATATGATGGTTTGTTTCAGATGAACATCCAGAGATTTGTTTTTGGACATTTCATTAAAATGCATACTGTATATTGGTTCATGAGCTATTTTGCTAACAATTACACACATGTACATTATCACCCATTGAGAATTAGAGAGATTATAGTAAGAAATAGGTGGTACACCAATGTTCTCTGTCACTGAGGGATATGAATAGTGAATGTTTGAGACTGCTGGATATGGACACCAGTGGTCACTCCTTCCAGAAAGGAAGGAGTGGGTAAAAGATAATGTGGATGGATGTTTTGAGACAAAAATTTACCAAAACAAATTGCAAGTAAACCTTAATGTTTTTGATACTTTGAATTCAAGTGAATACAAGTTGCACTGTGTATAAAAAAGAAGAAAGGTTTTCTATTATTTCCCTTTTTTCTTTTTCCCCTTTTTTCTTTTTCTTTATTTTTTCTTACTTTTTTCTTCTTTTTTCTTTCTTTTTTCTTTCTTTTTTCTTCTTTTTTCCCTTTCTTCTTTTTTCTTTTTCTATTTATTTTTTCTCCTTTTTTTCTTTTTCTTTTTCTCCTTTTTTCTCTTTTTTCCTTCTTTCTCTTCTTCTTTTTTCTCTTTTTTCCTCGCTTTTTTTCCTCTCTATTATTTTTTTTTGTGCTTGTCTGAGGCAGCACAGTGATGGATTCTGGTGAGTAGAGGGAGCAATTTTATCCACCAGCAGATGCAATGGTGGAGCCTGGGGTTACTGTTAAGCAACATAAAAACTGGAGGTTTTGCACCATAACCAATATTCCCTGAAGGAAGGGAACCAGGTGCAACAGATAACATGGGAATTGCGCCCCAGCGCGGTTCACCTGAAGCAATACAATCACGCCTTTTAAGGTGAAAAATGGGCGTCCTCCTGGCATAAAAGACGGTGACTGCCTATGTTTGACCACCACATGCACTTGACCAAGCTTGGACACTGGAGGGGCCAAAATGTGTTGCACCTTGTTCCCTTCCTTCAGGGAACATTGGTTATGGTGCATAACCTCCAGTTCCCTTTCAGTCATTCCACTGCGGTGCAACAGATAACATGGGAACATACAATCACACCCCGGAAGTGCATGCTTATGCGAACGTTTAGCCTTAAGCCACAGGTATGAGCTGTTCAAATCCCTGTGGTAGAGAGAACAGCTTGGGTTACGTCATGTACAGTGACGTCAAGGCTGTAATGTTTCACAAAAGTGTTTGGAGATGACCAGTTTGCAGCTGAGCAGATCTCTGCTAATGAAACACCCTGAAACAAGGCCCAGAAAGTGGCTAGGCCTCGGGTTGAGTGAGCATGTACCCCTCTGGGCACCTGCAGATTTTTACTGCTGTATGCCCTGGAAATGGCCTCCGTCACCCAGTGGGAAAGACGCTGCTTCGACAGGGCCCTGCCAGCGGCAGGTTTAGCAAAACATATGAACAACTGGTTTGCTTTTCGCCAACTGCCAGTTCTCTCCATGTAAACACTCAAGGCCCTAACAGGGTAGAGCGCTTTCAGACGCCTCTGTTCTTCTTTCAGAACAGGAGGAGGAGGAAAAGCTGACAGCTCAAAGCCCAGACTTTTGTAAGATAAAGTCGGGACCTTTGGTACATATGCAGGGTTTGGACGCAGGGTGACCTTTGATCCATCCTGTGCAAACTGGGTGCACATTGGATGCACAGATAGCGCGTGGAGGTCACTTACACGTTTAGCTGAGCACAGAGCTAAGAGTAATGCTGTCTTATAAGACAATAAGTCGATCTTAATGCTCTGAAGAGGCTCGAATGGTGGATCACAGAGTGCATCCAATACAAGAGACAGGTCCCACTGGGGGGCCAAAGCTCTGCTTGGAGGACTTTTTCTCAGCACGCCCTTCATGAACCGTATCATGAGAGGGTGGGCACCAGGTGATTTTTCTCCCCACCCCTCGTGGCACGTCGAGATGGCGGACAGGAAGACTTTTATGGTGGAAAAGGTGCGGCCCTTCTCCAGTAGGTCTTGAAGAAAAGTGAGAAGCTGAGCTAGGTCACAGGAATAAGGAGGTATATTCCTTTCTAGGCACCAGATCTCAAAAATATGCCACTTTCGTGCATAGAGTGTCTGTGTAGACCCTGCCCATAATCCCTGTATTGTGTTCACCACATTACTTGGCAAGCCAGAAGCCATCAGCTGGTCCCTCTCAGCGGCCAGGCCCATAGCTGCCATAGGGCCGGGCGTGGGTACCAAACCTGCCCGTGGGCCTGGGTCAGCAGGTCACTGTGGGAGGGAGCAGCTGCCATGGTGTTCCCGTTAGGAATGAGATCACTTCTGCTAACCAGGCTTTCTTTGGCCACCTGGGGGCTACTAGGATCAGTGAGAAGGCCCCCTTGCAGACACGCTCCAACGTCGCCTGGATCAGAGGGACAGGGGGGAAGGCGTAATAACGTTTCCCTGCTGGCCACTCGTACGCGAACGTATCCATCCCCAATGGTGCGTCCATGTCCCGTATTGAGTGAAACAGGACACAATGAGTGTTTTCCTTGTAGGTGAAGAGATTTATGTCTGCTTTCCCGTACCATGCCCAGATCTGGTCCATGATGCGTGGGTACAGGCGCCACTCTACGGGGCGGGGGGCACCCCTCGAGAGTGCGTCCACCCCATGTTTCAGCTCCTCTGGCACGTGAGTCGCCCTGAGAGACAGAATCCGTGAGTGGCACCATTCGAGCAGTGCCTTTGTCAGCCTCAGGAGGGGTGGGGAACATGTTCCCCCACTCCCTGTTGATGTGGGCTACCGTACACCTGTAGTCTGATCTTATCAGAACATGCTGGTGTGTGATCAGGCCTCTTCTGTGGAAGTGTTTCGGCGGGAGGAACACAGCTGAAAGTTCCAGATAATTTATGTGGAGCTGGGTCTCCTGCTGGAACCAGACACCCCGTATGTGCTGGTTCTGGCAAAGACCCCCCCCCCCCTGACTTTGAAACGTCTGTTGTGACCAGGACCCGAGATAACACTCTGCCCAGTGAGACACCTGTGGTGAAAACCGCAGGGTTTCTCCATGGCTGTAGGGCTTTCATGCAGTCTAAGCTGACTTTCATTCTTCTCCTTTGTTGTGGGGGGATGAGCTGCTGCTGCCTGTGGAGCGACAGCGGAAAATGGCGCATGTGTAATAGAGCCAGCGGGATATAGACAATACCTGCCGACATGAGGCCTAGTAATCGCTGACAAAGTCTGAGAGATACAGTTTTGTCCAGCTGAAAAAGCGCCAAGCAGAGTTGGAGGTCTGAGATCCATTTCTCTGAGAGCCTCGCTCTTTACAGGATGGAGTCTATCTCCAGTCCCAGGAAAACAATGACCTGGGACAGGGTCAGGCGACATTTCTCTGAGTTTATCACAAAGCCTAAAGCCTGTAGGTGTGACATGACTCGAGCTGTGTGAGATCTTGCCTGTGCCCTGGAGTTAGCTAAAATGAGCAGATCGTCCAGATAGTCCAGGACCCGGATGCCTTGGACCCTCATGGGGGCCAGGGCCGCTTCTAGGCATTTCGTGAATACCCGGGCGTGGTAGAGAGCCTGAAATTCAAACGAGGTGTTCTCGAACGTAAAGCGTAGAACCTTTCTGTGGCTGCTCAGAATGCAGACATGGAAATATGCATCTTTCAAATCCATTGTGCAGGAGTAATCTCTCGGTCATATCGAGTGAATCACCTGCTTCAGCGTCAACATTTTGAATTTGAATGAGTGTAGATGTTTGTTCAAGTATCTCAAATCCAGAATCGGCTTTAAACCGCCTTCCCGTTTTGGGACAACAAAGTACTTGCTGAAGTAACCCTTGTTTGTGTCGTGAGGAGGAACAGCTTTGATTACACCTTTCTGCAGCATTGAGCAAATTTCCTCTATCAGAACATGTGCCTGAGTCTGACTTATTGTTGACGGGATCACCCTGGAAAATGGTAGTGACCGTCTGAAGAACTGCAGCCTGTACCCGTAAATCATGGTTTTCATGACCCAATGTTATAGGTTGCACGCTGCCCAGGCCTCCCGCCTGCGCAGCGAGTCTGGAGGGCATGTTTACCTGGGGGATGACATGATTCAGGAGGGCAGGGGGTATGTGAACGGCCCCCCGACCTGCTTGCCTGAGGTCTCATCCGACCCTCTGCGTGAGACAGAGAGTCCGCCTGTGACAGACAGACCTCTGCCCCCTGTGTTGGCTCATTGGGCCCTTTGACTGACAGTGACTTATTAGAGGGGGGTTGGTCGGTTGTGTGAGATGGCTCCCCGCACTCTTTATTGACACTGTTTTCATTGAAAAATGGTGGGGTTTTCCCATTTAATGTTGAGTCAGGACACAGAACATTTTTGGGGATGTTGAGACTTTATTGTCGTGTGCAAACAACAACTTCTCTTTATTGCACAAACATTTGAGTGATTCTGTGTTTAAACATTCTGGACCAGTTAATCGTGGCGTTTTTAGCACAAATGCTGGTGTTAAAAGTTCGGCTTTCCTTTTTCCCTCTGGGTGGAAACGCCTGAAGTGGTGGAGAAGCTGCTCTGGATCAGGCTGGCTTCTGTTTCCTGTCACGGCCTGCGGATGAAGTTCTAGGTTGGCCCGCTTGGCATGGGACAAACCTGTGTTTCGACCAAGCCTGGCCCGCCTGAGGAAGGTGTCCATGTTGCCTTGATACAGGCCTAGACCGTTGTTCCCCAGCCGTGGCGTAGTGGTAATGGCAGTCGTCTCCCGATCGGAAAGTTGGCGGTTCGACTCCCGGGACCCGCACCATGTGTCGTTGTGTCCTTGGGCAAGACACTTAACCCTGAGTTGCTCCCGGTAGGACTGGAAAGCACCTTGCATGGTAGTCTGCCGCCACCGGTTTATGAATGTGTGTAGCATTCAATATATGTGTAGCACTTTGAGATTTTCAGTAATGAAAGTGCATTATAAATTGAATTAATTATTATTATTATTATTTCCCCGTCGAGATTCGGTCTCTTCTGCGCCAGGCAATGAGTGAGGGAGTGGTGGCGCTGTTGTGGGCCTCTCTGGTTGCTCGAGTCACTGTGCTACAGAAAGTTTTTTCTGGGCATGCCCTCACACAGGGCCTCCTCCTGCTTCCTTCTCTGATCCAACCTGCTCTGGATCCTCTCCAGTACCCCGCCAAATGGGCCCGAGGGCTCAATGGGGTGATGGAGGAACGGGGAACGCTGGCTCTCGGGGAGGTCGGTCAATGTTAACCAGAGGTGGCGTTGTACGATTACCATCTCAGCCATGGACTTCCCTTGGGCGATGGCTGCAGAGCCGGTGAGGCGAAGAATGAAGTTTGCCACCCTGCGGGCTTCATCCAGAATCTCGGCCACCTTCTTTTTGTTGTTGGTCTGCTAGAGTTCCTGCAGCTTCTCTGCCTGGTAGGCCTGTAACATTGCAGCCGTGTTCATGGCATGAGCCGCGAGGCTCTGTGCACAGTAGCTCTTCTCGAGTTGAGCAGCTGAAATACGGCAGGCCTTGCTGGGTAGTGTGGGCTTGAAGCCTGACGTTCTGGGGGCTAAGTGTGCTGCCAAAGTCTCGTCCATCTGGGGAATGTGGACCATGCCGACCAATTACATGCCCTTGACGTCCAAAAATTGGGAGAGAGGCAGTGTCAGGGGGGCTCTGGGTTCAGCCCACGAGCATGTCAGCTCCGTGTGGAGGTCGGGAAAGATAGGTATCCTATGCCTCGTGGCCGACTGCTGCTTGGTGAAAAAATAGTTCCCTGCCAGCCTCGTTACCTGTTGTCGAGTTGGGGGTTCAGGCCAAGTCACCCTCAGGGCCTCTAGCTTTGCGACACAGCTCGAATAGAGCAGGGGTGGACCCGTCCAACTCTGGTTGACCTGCCGCCGAGCCCTGGGAGAAGTCCTCGACTTCTCCTTCTTCGTCGCTGTCTTTCTCGTCGTCCAACAAATCGCCAGAGGCTGTGAGCGGCAGTTCGTCAGCTCGTAGCAAGTCCCTTGTGTCAAAATCCATCGTGTCCCCTTCTGGGGGATGAAGGTCCATCTTATCGCCCTAGCCTGCTGTCCCACTGTCCTCCATTTTGTCCGCCTCCAACTCCGCTGTGGGAGTGAGGGCCTCTGAGATGAGCGGGTCTCTTGAAACGGTGGAGCAGCCCATGGCCACGAAGTCCACGCGACTCCGTCGTACTGCCTCACGCAGCTGGTTGCAGTGAGCGCATGACTCGGGGGAGTCCAGGGCTGTCTTGGCGTGGACCATTCCCAGGCATATCGGGCAGGCTTCGTGAGTGTCCAAGGACGAGATGAAGTACCCACATGCTTGAGTTTCTCGATTTTCTCTTACCCTTCTCAGGAGCCATGGCCGAGAAGAAGACGTTGAGTGAAAGGAGAAAAAAGAAAACCAGTTAGCAACAGCTAAACAGGTCTGAGTCTTCTCGCTGCGCTCTTCGTAGAGCTAGCCTGTTAGCTAGTTAGCTTAGCAGGCAGGTGTGGCACAGTTAGCGTCTCACTAAACTGGGTGACAAAACAGCGGAAAAGAACGTTGAAAAACGTTGACAACACTGTACTGTAGTTAGCTCCTGCTAAACAGTGTGCTCACAGGAAAAAATCCTCCGTGACGCCTTTGGTAGGAAGCGCGCGCTCCTCCGGTCGGGCGGTTCAGTAACACGAGGCGGAGTCCTGCGAAGTCCAGGTGAAAAGCAAGGTGAAGTGTACAAAGAGGTTGAACATGGGCAGTCACCGTTTTTTATGCCAGGAGGGTAGGGCCTCCTGGCTGACGCTGACGCCCATTTTTTGCCTTAAAAGGCGTGATTGTATTGCTTCAGGTGAACCATGCGGGGGCGCAATTCCCATGTTATCTGTTGCACCGCAGTGGACTAACTGAAAGGGAACCAGAGAGCATCGTTTCCTTAAATGATTGAGCAAGCCAGCTTCTGTATAAGTACGGTGGTGGCCATCTTGAATTTTGATGTGACAACCCAATTTTTAATACTGTAGTGACATTTCTTACACCTAGATGCATCACACCTGCATCATGAAGGACCCCACTCACCCAGCACACACATTTTTTGCCCTGCTCCCCTCAGGCAGGAGGTTAAGGAGCATTAAGTGTAGAACCACTAGACCTAGACCTAGAGGAACAGCTTCTACCTTGAGGCTGGTAGACTAATGAATCCCTAATCATCATGATTATTGCTGTGAAAATTAAAAAAATCACTGAAATGCCACTTGATTGTTGATATGTGCTGCTGATTATCCATGCTGCTGATCTGATGCTGCTGATTTATTTCATGCTGCCGTTTTCATTTGTGCTCATCTGCTCACGGCACAATGGCTCAGCAGTTAGCGCTGTTGCCTCACAGCAAGATGGTCCTGGGTTCAATCCCGGTTGGACCTGGGCTCTTTCTGTGTGGTGTTTGCACGTTCTTCTTGTGCTTGCATGGATTTTCTCCGGGTTTCCTCCCACAGACAAAAAAATGCATGTTAGGCTGCCTTCAAGCCCAGGCCTCCCTTGCAAAAGAGATCTGTGATCTCAATGGGATTTGCCTGGCTAAAAAAAAGGTTAATAAATAAATAATGTTTGTGCTGCTGTTCGGCCAATTGTTTTTATACTACTAGTGCTTAGCGTATTTTTTGTTTAATGTTTTTCTTAGTTCATATCTTAGATCTTGCCATTTTTCTTTTACATTTTATACTTTTGTTGGATGTAACTGGATCCTGTATACACAATTTCATTCCACCACATGTAGCACATGTGGTGCATATGACAAATAAAGAAACTTTGGCTTTGACTTTGACACCTAAATTGATGTTGTAATCCCACTTATTTTTCAAGTCATCCAGCTCACAGTTGGTCAGACAGACGAAGGGTAACTTCACTCCCATCTTCGCGCCACGACAACGGACAAAACAATCAGAATAACACGGAGCAATCTCAAAGTTTTTCTTCTGCCAATGCAGATGGTCTGACATTCTAAAATAATTACAACTGTCTCCACATCCAGCTTTGACAAATACAAAGTTTCTGATACTTTTTACATTTTCTGACTGGGAGAACAAGAAAAATAAGAAGGACACACAGAGAGTGCATTCATTGCCAAGGCCTCTGCTTTATCTCACTCTTTTAAGAACAGTGATCTGCATCTACTGCAAAATATAATGGATTTTTCCTTTTGGCCATGTTCCATCTTACCACCAAGGTCCATGAAATTAAATTCTGTATTTTTTTGTGTAATCTCGCTGACAGATTATCAGCAGTGAAAACACGCTTCTGCTTTGCGTCTAGAAAAAAAGAAACCCTTGTATATTGATCATGTTCTAGAGAATACAAACAAGCAAATCAAAAAGTGCAGCAAATAAATTGACTCGGTGTTCAACAAGGCTTTCTCACTTCTGTTCAGATAAATTACTCGTTATAAAGAACAATTTATAGCACAATAAAAGGTGTGAGTGTGACATCAGCAGGGCACAGCACACAAAATGTCTCTTTTGTCAAGAAGATAAAAGGAGAAACTCTACTTTTGTCCCGTTATCATCGAGGTTTAATGATATGCTTTAGGCCTATTTTAAACTCTATACAGCTGCTTGAGATCTATACTGCTGTGTCACTCAGCAATCAATATCTCTTACACACACACCCTGGGAGGAATTTCTCTTATCGGGAAACATCAGATCAAGCAGATACACTTGAATGCCTATTGGGGCCAGATTGACTCACAGCGAGGGGACTCTGGATCAATGTTTTTGCTGGCAAGCCAAACTCATCTTGTTGTCTTGTGGGCTAAAGTGTGTGTCCAGGGAGTGTTGGCCTGCTCAACCAGCTGTCTGCTTAATCAAGGCATATTAACCTTAGAAAGGTGGTGGAGAGGATTGTAGGACAGCCAGAAGAGGCAGAGCGGGTTCTCTGGGAGGGAGAGGCCCCTGGTTGAGGTTCCCCGATGGGTTGAAGAGACAAAGACAACCGGCTGTGTTGGCAAACACAGGCCCCTCTCACTTCTCGAAGGTCAGGAACTTGGAATAATCTCGCTATAGCAGGAGGGATGAGGCTTTCTCAGGCGCATACACACACATATTTAGGGATTAAATGACCCTACTTAACCCGAAAGAGGAGCGAATGGTGGGGTGATGCAGACGGAAGAGAAAACTGAAGGGAAAAATGTCAGGGTTACCGGGTGTGTGTGGGCATAAAGGCAAGAAAGTGGTGGGGGAGGGGGTAAAAATAGGCATCATGTGATGTGTCTAACAGGCATTAAGCAAAAGCATATTCGCTAAAAGGAAAAGGGAAAATCAAGAGCACGAAAAACTGAAAGTGATCAATGCAGCTTGTCAAACAGAGGATGCAGAGAGCAAGTGTCATAAATGAGTTTTGGTGATCTAAAGGGGACTTTCCTGTCTGATCTTCCTCAGATAAAGTTTCTCAGTCACAATCTCGTCTGATGCCACAGCACCAAAGGGAGACAAACGGCTGACGACCAGATGCAATAAACCAATCAGTCAATCATTGGCTGTCTGTAAAAAGAAGCAAGTCACATTTCTGGACTGGCTCTGAACACAATGTCAAGCCAGAAATCAGTCTGTAGTGTTTGATTGAAAACAGTAAGTTTAAATTATTCAAGGCCAATTGACAATTTATTATTATGAAGTGCAGAATAATGTCAGCTGTAGCCAAGGGGCTTCCAGCAGTTGGAGTTTTGCCACTTTAAACTGCTGGGCTGTATTTGGATGACTCTCTCAGACTGTCAAGGTCTCCTTCGATTCACCCACTGTGGGAAAACATCTCCATCTAGTGGACCAGCAGGAAAGAAAAGGCTGTTCATGAAGTACCGTAAATACCACAAGACCGAAAAATAAAAATAAAAATAAAAGAGAACAGTTGTTTTAAAGTAAGTACAGTACAATGATGTCTTAACACATTTAAGAAGAGAACCAGAGGCTTTTGTAATTATCATTAGTTGGGTTGTAGAAATAAGTTTATAGTTTCTGAAAGAGAAGTACAAAGTAAGAAAAAATGTTGGATTAGGATACAGATTTTTTTGTCATTCACATCAGAGTCAGAGTCAGAGTGTCTTTATTGTCATTTGCACCGCATGTAGTACATGTGATGAAATGAGATCATGCACACAGGGTCCCAGTTACATCCAACAACAAAATGTAAGAGAAAAAACAGTAATAACATCTAGAAAAACATCCAACTAGAAATCACATGTGGTACATGAGGTGGAATGAAACTATGTACACAGGGTCCCAGTTACATCCAAAAAAATACAAATTGTCAAGAAAAACATTTGTAAAATCCAAGTCATGAACTATATTATATTCACTAAACTAACAATACACCAAGCACTAATTGTACAAAAACAATGCGCCAAAACAACAGCAGTACGAACATCAAGTCAAAGTCAAGTTTATTGTGAAAACTGCAATATGTACAGGACATACACAGAATTGAAATTGCATTTCTCTCAGACTCATTGAAACATGAGTCTGTATGAGCAGATGAGGATGAATGAACACAGCAGCATGAGATCATCATCTTGGAGGGTCAGCAGCAAATATCAACCAACAGCGATTTTCACTGATTTTTCCTGTTTAGAGATTCATGAGTCTAACAGCCTCAGGGTAGAAGCTGTTCTTCAGCCTGGGGGTTCTGCACTTAATGCTCCTCGGCCTTTTGCCTGAAGGGAGCAGGGCAAAAGGTGTGTGCTGGGTGAGTGGGGTCCTTCATGATGCAGGTGGCCCTCTTCCTGCATCTGGAGGTGTAGATAACTGTGATGGTGGTGGTGGTGTGTGTGTGTGTGTGTGTGTGTGTGT